>ONZK01003616.1:200388-214462 GCA_900322385.1 Pharnaceum exiguum
TATACCAATTTGGTATTTTGGGGTATTGATTAATATTGCCCTTGAGATTTACTCGCAGTTCATGATTCATTGTAAAGGTAGTTCTTCTTTACAGTCGCTGCGGAAGTCAACAATGTCTTCATGGCCCAATGGATAAGGCGCAGGTCTACGGAACCAGAGATTCTGAGTTCGGTCCTCAGTGGAGATATTTTTGCTTCTATAATACTGTAGTACCCTAACTTGATTTCTTTTTCTTTTCGGAGTATTTGCACTGTACTTAAGCCCATACTGTCCATACCCTTTGGCATGTTCCATTCCAAGCCCATGGTGTATTGGGTAACCCTTTTAAACGCTTTACGGGCTTTCCAAATTGAATTCACGGGGGTAAATGGTTGAAACTTGAAATGAGAATGATTTCCATCTTTTTCTTCTTTTTTTTTTTTTTGATGGACACCTTCTTCGTTTTTGTTTGGAAGGTGAAAGTCATTCATTCATTCATTGATTTCATTCATCTTAATGAGTTAGCTCATAAGCTACCATATCGATCTATTTTTAATGGTGTATTTTGTTCGTTTATAAGAGATCAAATTGAACTGAAATGAAAGATATTAAACTGAACGAAAAAATTGAATGCAAGTGAAATCACAAGTAAAATGGAAATAGAAAAATTTGTGTGAACTTGTTTCATAAAACATAAGACTGAATAAGAGGTCATTATTGTATAGTCGATGGGTCATTATTCTGTGGCCGATGAGTTATTAGTACCCAGTCTCATATATAAAACGGGTTTACATAATTTTTTGTGAACTAAATTTAAAAATACTCCCTCCGGTTTTCTTTTTTCTTATGGAATTCTATTTTGGGTTGGCTTTTATTTAACTTATAGATTTCCTTATTTGGGTTGGACCCATACATAAAATTACCCTTTTATCCCTCTCTCAAAACTCTCTCATCTCCCCATTATTTTATGAATAATTTGTACAAAACTCCCCCCATTTTTACCAAGTTTGTACCCAACTCCCTTTAACTTATTTTTTTTAAGAAACTCCCTTATATTTTGTTGCCTTTTGTAAATAGATAGTATTGACCAAATTGATTTTTTTTGCTCAAAATACCCTTGAGTTGCTTTGTACGTGTACCCCCCCATTTCCCCATTTCATTCCCCTTTAATATTTTCACCCTTTTCCCCTAATTTTCTTCCCCCCATCCCCCTCCCCTCCTACCCCCTTCCCGATTAACATTGTCCCCCTTTATGTTCATTCCCCGAACATAAATTTTCAACTCAAGGAGTTCTTCTACCCAAGGTGCAATGGACATGAAAGAAGAAGAACAAAGTAAAAGATCTTTGGCATTTGTGGGATGTACACCTCACTTCACTTTTAGTAATGGGGAAGGGGGAAAGGGTGAAAATATTATATTGGAGGGAAATTAAAGGAAAGGGTGGAATTGTAGGTTACACGTGCAAAGAGTCCAAGGGTATTTTGGGCAAAAAAGTTTCAATTTGGTCAAAACTATCTATTTACAAAGGTCAACAAAATCTAAGGGAGTTCCTTAAAAAAAAATAAGGTTAAAGGGAGTTCGGTACAAACTTGGTAAAAATCGGGTGAGTTTTGTACAAATTTTTCTTATTTTATTTCTCCACTCACTAACTCCTCTCCCCATCCCATGTGCTCTTGCCCCCTTTTTATTTTTTTATTATTTCTTTCAATGACATTTTTAGTAATTGCACATAACTCATTAGGGCATTATTGTAATTGTATCCTCATATTTGGGGCTCCTAAAAACTTGTACTAAAGTGAACCATAAGAAAACTAAAAACCGGAGGGAGTACTAAACAAAAATAACATAATATTTTCTTTGACCATTTTTTTTCCTAAAATTCTTCAATCACTTGAATCACTCCTGATTTCTCAATCCTCAACCCGAAATAAAATAAAATAAAAAGAAAATAAAATTAAAAATTAGAAAATAAAGGGTGGGCCGTGGGGGACAAGGAAGATTGTTATTGTTTGCTTTAGTGGCTAACAAGTTAGTAACCAAGTCATAAACCCTGAAAAAACCCATTCTTCTGTAGGAAAAGTCAAAAACAAACAAACAAACAAAACTCTTTAGCCGGAGGAGGGAAAACCGCTAACATGCAGGGCGGCCTTCTTCTCCGACGAGCACTCCACTCTCTCTCCACAACCCTCCACCGTCACCACCCCAAACATCTCACATCACTAAAACCGCTATCACCACCACCACCACAAACAGCAACAACAACAACAGCCATCAAACCCCAACTCCACTCTCTCACCTCGTTCACCTCCCACCGCTCCTACAGCACTAAAGATTCAAACTTTATCGAAAACAAGGCTACCCATGATGAGATTGAGGACGTGAGGGGGGATAATGAGTATGTAATGAGTGTTAGTGATGCATATGCAGCTATTGAGCTAGCACTTGACTCTGTTGTTAAGATTTTTACTGTTACTAGTAGTCCTAATTACTTTTTACCTTGGCAGAATAAGTCCCAGCGTGAGACCATGGGCTCAGGTATTATTATTATGCCTTTTTTTAATTTATTATTCTGTTATGTTAAAGAAATGTTTTTTTTTTTTTGAGAGCAGTTAAAGAAATGTTGTTTGAGCTTGTTTGGCATGTTTTTAAAGGTAATTAGGATGTGGGTTTGTTATGTTATGATGGAATTTCTAGTAAAGATTTGTTCTTTTTTAGAATTTGGATGATGGGTCTTTGACTCTTTTTAGTTGTTGGATGGATTTTTTTGTGGATAAGTGTAGTTTGGCAAAGATGAATGAATAGTTAGGTGATAGGTATGTAAAAAGAATGTGAGGCTCAGTTGGTAAGAGTCCTTTGATTATTACAGAGGTCCCAAGTTCGAGTCTCCTTAGGGCCGCGGGAGGTTTTAGGTCCCAAGTTCGAGTCTCCTTAGGGCCGCGGGAGGTTTTACCGGGCGTTAAGTTTAGGGCCCATGGGATTAGTTAGGCAAAGCCTAGATACCCATGTTATCTAAAAAGGGAAAAGAATGTAAGACTCTTGGTTTCTTTTAAGGGTGTTTACCCAAGGGGGTCTTAGCTTAGTGATTGAGAGTTGAGACTGAGGTTTAATGTGCAGAGTATAGGTGTCGGATTCGAATCGCCCTCCTGGTATTGTAACCTGCTGACAGTGGCTAAAAGAGAGGGTATTTGGATGAAGAGGGATGAGCTGGTGCTTGGTACTAGGAAGAGGGTGTGTAGTTTGATAATGTTGATTTGAAAGTGTCAGTGTACTTGTAGTGCTAGCAATGATTGTGAGAATATTATCAGGTTAGGAAGAATTGGAAGTTGAAGCTGAAAGTGGAGCAGTTAATGTGGTTATAAAGAGAATAGGAAGAATATTAAGCTTTTGTGAAGATGTATATACAGTAGACCTAAATCCTTGTCCAAGGAAATGATGGGGATGAGTGGAAGTACTAAGCAAGGCTCTGCTACATAGAAGGAACATTGTATGCTAAACTAGGCATGGAAGATATAACAAACATACTATCATGCCACTGCGGATCAAGAATGGTATGCTTAAGTGGGTAGCGGGACTGGGTTATGGTCTATCCGCCCTTAAGTGGTATTACTAGCCATTCTGGAGGAGCAGTTGATTTAGAAAAAATATCGTAAGAAAGGGCACTTCCCGAACAAAGTCCTATTTACTAGGTTCGGTCCTGACTCCCCAGATAGAGGATACCCTAGTTTACCAAAAAAAGGTTTCTTGCTAGAAAGAAATGGTTTCATGTGCTTCGATTCGCTCTAGCCTTGAACTTTGAGTATGAATCACAGCGTTACATTACCTTCACCATGATATGAATTCCAAGGTCAGAGGGATCAAAGGCTGCTTATTAAATAGAGCAATCGAACCAGCCCTATAACTCGACACAACTTTTGGTGTTATTTTTTAATGGAAAAAAGGAAAATATCTTGTATTGCTCCTGGTTTTTTGTGTCCTTGCATTCTAAATCTTTTGCTAACTGTTATCATAGGGTTTGTAATTTCTGGGAGACGAATCCTTACAAATGCTCATGTTGTGGCGGATCATACATTTGTACTTGTTAGGAAACATGGCTCCCCGAACAAGTACAGAGCAGAAGTGCAGGCAGTTGGACATGAATGTGACTTGGCTATCCTTCATGTTGACAGTGAAGAATTCTGGCAGGGAATGCACCATTTGGAACTTGGAGACATTCCGATCATACAAGAAGCTGTAGCCGTTGTTGGATATCCTCAAGGTAATAGCAAATTATTGTTGGTATGTTTCAGATTGCGTTAGCTTCTCATATTTAATTTGAATTCTGTAATTTATGTGCTCTTTTGAGTGTATTAGGAGAGTGGTGAGTGTAGTAAGTGGATATACTCTTTCTGCTAGAAGTCATTGCACTAGAAGCCTATGATTTGGGATGTCTAGGTATCTGGGTATGCACACTTGGAGTTGGAGGGAGGGCAAGGTTCTATGTACTGCTTGTGTTGTGCCCGCTAAGCTACTCAAGTTGTCACTGGTGTTATTTCTTATCTTCAATGAGAGGATCTATTGTGATACTCTATTCTCAAAGTGCCGATGACATAATTGATAAGATAGAAAGGAGCGTCTTAAGGTTTTTACTGGTCGTTAACTTCAGGGCCCATGGGATTAGTTTGGCAAAGCCCAGATACCCATGTTATCTAAAATAAAACCTTATGTTACTATGATGGGTGCGTATTTCTAAATTTAGGTTGTGTATCTGTTGTGTTTGCAGGGGGCGATAATATCTCTGTAACAAAAGGTGTTGTTTCTAGAGTGGAACCTACGCAGTATGTACATGGGGCTACTCAGCTCTTAGCTATACAAATTGATGCAGCTATTAACCCAGGAAATAGCGGAGGCCCAGCAATAATGGGGGATAAAGTTGCTGGAGTAGCCTTTCAAAACCTCTCAGGTGCAGAGAACATAGGGTGAGTGTATTTTAGATTGGTTTATAGTTCATTTGCTGCTTCTTTAAACCCCTGGAATCGTTACTTGTTTCCTCTGCTTGTGCACTAACTGATAGGATTTTTTGTTGTTCCGTAACCATGCATCTCATGCCAATGACAACATGATTCTTTCTGTGGATTAATAACTGTTCTCATATCAATCTCTTTTACAGGTACATAATTCCTGTGCCGGTAATTAAACATTTTATTGCTGGTGTGGAGGAATGTGGTAAATATGTGGGTTTCTGTTCGCTGGGTTTGTCTTGCCAAGCTATGGAAAATGCTCAGCTGCGTGAGAACTTTGGAATGCAGCCAGGAATGACGGGGGTACTAGTGAGTAAAATTAACCCACTTTCTGATGCAAACAAGATTTTGAAGAAAGATGATGTTATCCTTGCATTTGATGGTGTACCTATAGCTAATGATGGTACAGGTACTTGTTTTCTGCAACCTCATGATACTGTGTAGCAAACAAGTTAAATAAGTTCATCTGAGTTATATGTTCAGAAAGATGGCAGGCTGGTTCTCGATGCTGAATGCTGTTTAAAATTCTCTAATTGCTTCTTACACGGTGATATAGGAAGATATTGTATTTTGCCACTGGTATTTAGTTAGTCTTTCAAGCAATGGACAAATTGACGAAGCATCAGAATCCCCTCTTCATGATGTTTTTTGATTGCCCTACATTCTTTTGATTTTTTTCATTTACTTTGCATTTTCATGGAAAGCGTAGTTGTTCTGTATCATCCTGAAGGGTTTACTTGATTGACAGTTCCTTTCAGGAATAGAGAGCGGATAACTTTTGATCATCTAGTCTCCATGAAGAAACCAAATGAGAAAGCCGAGATGAAGGTGTTAAGGGACGGAAAAGAGTGTAATCTTACCATAAATGTCCATCCTGTAAGTCTGTTGATTAGTTTGTGGTATAGCCGTATACTTCTGGTTCGTACAAAGGGCTAACATATAGATAATTGGATGCTCATGAAACAGAGATATTTTCTTACATATGTAAGGCTGAAAATTTCTGAATCCTTCAAATCCCAGTGGCTGCTGTCGCTAAAAACTGGCCTTAGATTTTATTACTCCCTTCATTATGATTCTAAATTCTTGCTGGTTGTAATTAAGCATTGATTTTTTTGAATTCCATTGTAAAGAACTGAACTAGCCTGTTTGAAGAATTCACAGATGAACTTATTCTACTTCAATAACCGTTGGGGTGTGTTTTGTATTGAGATCTTACAATAACCCCCAGTGTCTGACCTCTTTTTATTTTTGGCGCAGTTGCAAACGTTGGTTCCAGTTCATCAATTTGATAAGCTTCCGAGTTACTACATCTTTGGTGGTTTTGTATTTATCCCACTGTCCCAGCCATTCTTACATGAGTATGGAGAAGATTGGTACAATGCCTCACCTCGTAAATTGTGTGAACGGGCACTTAGAGAACAACCTAAAAAGCATGGAGAACAGCTAGTCATCTTATCACAGGTATTTTCCTCTCTTCCAATCTTTTCACTTAATTTACATGATTTTGTTTTTGTAATCTGACATGAGGGTTTTCTTTTCTGGGATAGATCTTTGACTATTGACCTGTATGTTGTTTGCCTTGCCTCAGCATCTAAGCCCACCCCCCTTCTACCCACTCCTTTTCTTCCTCTCTGATTTTCCAGTTCCCTCCTTTTTCATGTTTCTGCTTTGCTGGAATGATCTTTCAGAATGCAATGTACAAATTATTTGGTTTGTTGCACTGCTCTATGCACAATGCAAAATAGTTTAGAATTTCGAGATGTCTATATCACTTGACTTTCCTCTTAGTGTCTGTCCCTGACACCCCGCTGACAGATGTAAGCACCTAATGGCCATTTTTCTGACCGTTGTCTTGGTTTAGGTTCTGATGGATGATATTAACGCAGGATATGAGCGCCTTGCTGAGTTACAGGTACTATCGGAGTCCTTTCTGTTCAGTTTCCGTGGTCTAATGGCTCTACCTATATATGATGATATGTGCTTAAAGTTGTTTTCTGTGTTCAGTTGTCTACATTTCTGTAATTTGTTTCTGCCTTGCCAAGTAGCTTGCAAAATGCATTATACTACTACCCCCCAAAAAGAAAATAAAATAAAATAGAAGATGGAGAAGGTAACTCCTTATGATGGTTAGGGCTGATTAGTCTATCTGCTTTCAATTGTCTACATTTCTTTTGTATTTGTCTGCCTTTGCCAAGAATCTTGAAAGATTCAGTACACTTCATCACGCAAAAAGCAAAAAGAAAAAAAGGCTACCCTTTTGAAGCCATAAGGTTAAATTAGCGTTTTTTTAAAAAAAAAGAATTTGCACTAAATTTGCTAAGAATGTTGGAGTGTGTTGAAGAAAGGCAAGTATCCATATCTATGACTAGACGGATGTATGTGAACCTTTTTCTGAGTGCCATGATGTTTATAGCCTCAAGAGCTGCCATGATGTCTATATCCTCAAGAGCTTGTTCTAACTAGTCTGGAGGAAAATGGCTTGAAACTTCCAAATCTGCGAAACTGATGGGCATGATTGGTGTAGTCTTTGTGTCATTTTAAAGACGTTTCGGCCTGTATGTTTCTCGTAGATCAGTTTCTCTTAGTCAAACCAAAGTGGAGGTCATATCTAGTACGTTGTAAGAAATTCACTGTTATGTTTAGTGAAGTTAACCCTGCATAGAAGGTAAGGGCTTTTAATTAAAGCATACGGCCATGACATTGAACTTGTAGGCTCTAACCGGTTCTTGCCATATACTTCGCGGTTTCTTTGTTTGTAAAAGCATGTACGCTGTGCAGGTGAAAAAGGTAAATGGGGTGGAAGTTGATAACTTAAAGCACTTGTGCCAACTTGTGGAGGAATGTAAAGAACAAAGATTGAGGTTTGATTTGGATGATGATAGAGTTATCGTCTTGGATTACGATAAAGCTAGGCTTGCCACCTCTCGGATATTGAACAGACATAGGATCCCGTCAGCCATGTCTAGTGATCTTGTAGACTCTCAGAGGGAAGAACAAACAACTGTTGCTGAATGTCAGAAATGAGTCATTTTTTGTAATTCTATTTCCAATATCTGTACATTATTCTTTGATAAATTGACGTAAAATTTTGATTTTGAGACTTCCTGTTTTGCTTGTTCTATGACGATATTGAATTCAATAATCATTCGGCCTAACTGGCCTCTCTCTGCCCTAGGCTAAGAGCCAAGTACTTTCTTTTATGAGCTCCCACACATGTTGTGGAGTAATGGGGTCTGTATCCACTGCAGTTGTTATCAAAACTACAGAGGAGCAGGATGTGCTTGTTGGGGAGTTTTTTTTTTCTGCAAAAACTTGTTTGAACCCATTTTATATATAAGATTGAGTCATTAATGTGACAGAAAATGATTAATGACCCCTCGGTTGTCATTGATAACCATGTGTCATATACGAAACCGCTTTATATAAATTTTCTGATTTTTCTTTGGGAGGGATAGATTGGATGCATAAAAGCAAACTTTACAACTTGATATAATAGTAAGGTTATACACTTTCTTTGTCTAGGGGAACAGGGGAGTGTTTTACTTCCAAGGTTCACTTCAACTACTAATTTTGCTAGGTGTATGTGGATGAAATATATAAAAGTCATGGTTTTTTAATTTATTTTACAGTTGCAAAATGTTAATTTTTTCTCATAAAATCAAGTATATCATATTCGTCAGATGGAGGGGATAAAAAGTTTGGAAAATATCCTATCCTGGTCTCAAAAATCATAGGACCATAAGGGATAGACAAGGACCATTATCAACCATTGATTTAGTCCTAGGTTTAAGGAGGATGGTTGATTACTTTTATTTTTTTAACCTTTTATCTTTTCTTTTAATCACCTAATAATCAGGAAAAAAAAAGAAAATTTTGAAAAATGAATTTTCTTTTTCGTTAAAAATTAACAAAAAAAAGATTTTCCCAGTACGTGTTTGGTGCATTTTCGCTGGTGGAAATCTGTGGATAATTGTACCGACAAATTCATGAATATGTTAGTACAAAAATTCATGAATTTGTTAGTACTAAAAATTATTGGTACGAAAACGTACTTTTGTTGTAACAATTTATCGGTCCTGATCTAGGATGGAAATTTCATATTGTTCTTACTAATGTTAACTTTCGTAAGTACAAATGTTGGTAAAAAATCGAATTGTTGTCATATTGTAGGTACAATATCAAGTTATTATAGTTACGAAAGTGAGAAATTGTGCCGTTCATGTATTAATTTGTAATGACACTTATACACATATGTAAGTACATAAATTTTAAACTTTATTATCACCGTCAGAATTACAAATTGTTGGTACGAAAACGTACTTTTGTTGTAACAATTTATCGGACCTGATCTAGGATGAAAGTCATATTTTGTTCTTACTATAGTTAACTTTTGTAAGTACAAATGTTGGTAAAAAAAATCGAACTGTTGGGTAATATGAGCCAAACACACCCTTGCAAAAAAATCAAAAAAAAATTACTTTTTTTTTCAATTTTTTTTTTCTGGCCAAAAGAAAAGATAAAAGGTTAAAAAAATAAAAACTAAATCAACCACCCTCCTTAAATTTAGGACTAAATCAATGGTTGATAATGGTCCTTGTCTATCCCTTATGGTCCTATAATTTTTGAGACCAGGATAGGATATTCACCCATAAAAAGTTAGTCAAAAAAAAAAATCACCAAGGAAGAGAATTAATGACCAAAAGTGAAGTTTTCTATAGTCAATATTTAAGATATACTTATTATTCTCTTATTGGCATTATCTTGTAAATAACCAAAAATTTGCCAAATGCGAATTATAGGCTAATGGACATGCAGTAAGACAATACACCACAAAAATAGGCATCAAAGGAATGTCCTTACAAACTATTTTTACTAATTATGGGATTTTAGCTGATTATCATTTTGATGGTAAGTTAAGACAATGAGAAAAGCCAAATTTAGGAAGCAATGGAAGGATTACCACAATACTAGGGAGATTAATGAACAAACAATGGCAAAGACAACAGATGTCTCTCCTGGGGACCTTGGATACAAAAATAAATAGGGTGATGCATCAACATGAGCTAACAATCCCAACTGGGCTCTTTAACCCCCTTAAAAAAGGATCCTTTCAAACTATAAAACTTCAATTCACGAGAGACATTCATATCCTTTTCTTGTTAGCTCTTATACATTACTAGAAAAATATACTATGGGGAACAGAACTCTAATCACCTTCTCATTGTTGCCATGGCTCTTCTCCATGATTGTGATGGTGGCTCAAGCTGAGGATCCTTACTTGTACTTCACCTGGAAGGTCACCTACGGTACGCGATCGCCATTGGGTGTCCCCCAACAGGTGATCCTCATCAATGACCAGTTCCCTGGCCCTAACTTGAACACCACCAGTAACAACAACATTGTCCTCAATGTATTCAACAACCTTGATGAGCCTCTTATGTTCACCTGGTAAGTATATGTATATTTATATGTTCATTATGCCAAACGCAGCTAGCTAGCTAATGGTCTCGGGTTTCAATCCCTGTCAGTGTACGTGACTCCCTCTGTTGTTATTAATTTTGTGTTACATATAACAGGAACGGGATGCAACAGAGGAAGAATTCGTGGCAAGATGGTACACCAGGTACAATGTGCCCCATTCAACCCGGCACAAACTACACATACCACTTCCAAGTGAAGGATCAAATTGGAAGCTTTTTCTATTACCCAACCACCGGGTTCCAAAGGGCAGCTGGTGGATTTGGTGGTCTAAGGATTAACAGCCGTCTACTTATCCCCGTCCCATTCGATGCTCCTGAGGATGACTACACCGTCATGGTGGGAGACTGGTACACAGACAGCCACACTGCCCTGAGGAAGCGTCTTGATAGCGGCAAGTCTCTTGCTAGGCCTGATGGTGTAATCATCAACGGTAAGCAAGGCAAGGTTGGTGATGGTAGTGAGGAGCCCCTCTTCACAATGAAGCCAGGCAAGACATACAGGTACAGAGTTTGCAATACTGGTATGAAGAACTCCATCAACTTTAGGTTCCAAGGCCACACCATGAAACTGGTTGAGCTTGAGGGGTCTCACACAGTCCAGAACATTTACGACTCCCTCGACGTCCACCTTGGCCAATGCTACTCTGTCCTTGTGACAGCTGACCAGGAGCCTAAGGACTACTACATGGTCGCTTCCTCCAGGTAAAGTTAATATTTTCTGCAGGCATTACATCACTAATAAGAGCATGCAGAAGAGAAATATATTGGTACTAATAAAATTGTCTGGTTTCTATGTTCTTCTCGATCAGGTTCACCAAATACCACCTCCAGGCCACCGCCATCATCCGCTACGAGGGAGCAAAGGGAGCCCCATCCACCGTCCTTCCTGAGGCACCAACTGGCTGGGCCTGGTCCTTGAACCAGTTCCGATCTTTTAGGTGGAACTTGACAGCTAGTGCTGCCAGGCCCAACCCACAGGGTTCTTACCATTATGGTCAAATCAACATCACTCGCACCATCAAGCTCGTCAACACTGCTGGTACTGTCGATGGCAAGCTCCGTTATGCCATCAACGGTGTCTCCCACAAGGATACCGAGACCCCATTGAAGCTGGCAGAGTACTATGGCGTTGCTGACAAGGTTTTCAAGTATGACGCCATCAAGGATGAGCCACCAGCTGACATTGACAGTGCTGAGCAAAAGATCATAGTGACCCCCAACGTCTTGAATGCCACCTTCAGGAACTTCGTCGAGATCATCTTCGAGAACCACGAGAAGAGCATCCAGACATTCCACTTGGCTGGATATTCCTTCTTCCCTGCCGCGTAAGTACCTTTTGTCGACAACATTAGTTGTATAACTGACTAATTGTAATACTACAATGTTAATTCAATCTTTTCTCCTTGATGATGCCACAAACAGTATCGAGGTCGGGACATGGACTCCTGAGAAGAGAAAGAACTACAATCTGTTGGATGCCGTGAGCAGGTACACAATCCAAGTGTACCCCAAATCCTGGGCCGCGATCATGCTTACCTTGGACAATGCTGGTATGTGGAACTTGAGGAACGATTCACCCGAGAGGAGTCACCTTGGCCAGCAGATGTACATCAGTGTCCTGTCTCCTGAAAAGTCCCTTAGGGATGAGTACAACCTTCAAGAGTACACTCAAGTATGTGGCATTGTCAAGGACATGCCTAAGCCTACTCCATACCACTAAGAAGTTTCGTATGAGCTAAAGCAGTAGCAAGCATTCATTCAAGCAACCGCACGTTTCAATTCTTTTTTTTTGTTTGGTTTAAATTTATTTTTGTAAGAACTCATCTTTGTATTTAATGACCTCTTGAGGTAAGATGTAGTACTGTGTCCTGGAAGTGCCATGGCAACAATTTGAGTGAGGCATTCTGTTGTATCCCTATTAGTTGGAATATTATTACATTGTAATTGAACAATGTTAATAATACTAAATTCCAAAAAAAGAATAAAAATAAAAAAAATTCCGAATATCTTTGAAATTTTTATTGATCAGTTGGCAAAATTAAATATCGTTTCTGGCAATGAATATTTATCTTTTGGAAATATTTCTGGCAAAATAATTTTAACTCAACGAACTGTCTAGTGGCTACATTCAATATCCAAATAAAAATCCAACGTCATGACTTGAACTACACTATCTCTTCCCCCAAGCTAAGCTAAAATTTACAATCATTCTTAGTCCAGGACTAGCACTGAATTTTCGACTGCCTCGACCAAAATGACACAGATATCGACAATTCGACATTACCCGTCTTCGATCGGTTTGTACTTCTTGGCTATCTTCTGTGTGCTCTATGTTAGCTCGAGATCTCGGTTGGTCCAAATGGGGTTGTCAGTTGTGTATTTTTGCCACCTAGAGGGTATCCAATCTAATTTCAAGGGGCGTGACTCGTGTGAGCATGATTTTAAAGACTATTATGAATAAATATGTCGATAGTCCCTAACTATTATCCATGTGAGATTGTGAGCTGAGGTTCAGTGGATGCTGGCTTGTCTAGTTGTCTACCAATTAGAGAAAATGCATTCAAGGTTCATTAACCTTGAACAACAAGACATAAGAGGTTGTTTTGCCCTCCACCAAAATATGCATCTTAAGCAAGATTTTACTTGTGATTGATCAGCTTGGCTCTTTATTAGGCACCGTAAAGTAATTCTTCTTTGGAAGTTAGGATATTACCAGTAACTCTTTTGTGCTTGAATTCGATCTTAGGTTTTTTGTATAGTAGAATCTCTTAATATCTTTGTGATGGTTGGCTCTGTGTACGTTGTTAAGTTTATTCAAGACATCCGTCGGATAAGCTACAAACAGGACTAACGCAGCTGTTTCTTTTTCTTTTTTTAATGTTTATTAATGATAATTCTAGTCATGGAGTACATACTTAAATGTTAGCAATATACAGTAACAGTTTTTGAATCATCTGTTTCTCCTTTGTCATATTTGGAAATTTTGTAAGGACCATTTGACATTTTGACTCCACATTTAAAAAAGTTCGGTCGACCCACCGTGATTTATTACTTGTCTAGCGGACTAGGTAAAAGTTCCTAAACCGGAAGATATCAAAGAGTGAACTCTCAGTTTTTTTGTGTCCTACTTGAGGTGTGTCTAAGCTAGAATAGCTCAAGGGGATGCACAAGGGAAACATAGCACCTCAATTTAAGTAGAGAGAAGTATGTCTAGCTGTGTGTTTGTTTTTCTCTAGCTGCGCTTTTACCCATAGAAAGGAAGAACAAGTCATTGCAATATGGTATCCGATTAGATTAGCATAATTATTTTGACTTAGCATACTGAAGCACAGAGTATAGAGAGAGCCATTTTTGTTACTCGAGGGGCTGCAAAATGGCTGAACCCACTAGAGTAGTTAGGGCAAGATTATCCCTGCAACTTTAGTGGGTTGCAAAGAAGTTGCAACCATAGTTGTTGGGATAATCTCCTTGCAACTTTGGCAAAGTTGTAAGGTGAGGTATTCCTTGCAACTTTCATTAAATGATTCTTTATTATTTTATTAATTTTTTCTCAAAATCATACACATCCAAACTCTTTTTAAAAAATAAAATATTTAAAAATTAGATGAGATAATAAAT
>ONZK01003616.1:241671-255156 GCA_900322385.1 Pharnaceum exiguum
GATCTAGGATTTTTTATTTTTCTGGGTTTCTCATTTTTTTTTTAAATTTAGATTTTGATTAATTTGTGCGGGTTAAATGGTGGCAGCGAAGGTGATGACGGGGAGATGGCGGCAAAGGCGCGGCGGGTGGAGAAGTCGACGGAAGTGGTGGTGTTTGGTGGAGGCGGTTATGGGTGAGAGAAGGAAAATGGTGTTGTTGGTGAGGAAAGAGAAGGGATGATGGGTATTTTCTTTTTTCTTTTTCTTTTTTTTGTAAAGGGAGTATATTGCTCCCTACTCCTAGGAGTATGGTAGAATTTATCACCAAAAAGATCGATATTGAATAAGAAAAATACTTGGTTGGACAAAAGGAAACCTACTACTGCCTTTCTTCCATCCCTTCCTCCCTTCCAAATTCCTCCTCAATATAATGACCGAAACTAACACCACAACTGCCACTACCGCCAGCCAGCTCGTCTTCCGTGCACCGGGTGTATATATACACCCTGTGCCACGTCACAGACATTAGTCATATAAAAGATTTCACTAGTCATATTACTACTAGTCCTTAGTCATATAAAAATACCCACTAATCATTAGTCACATAAAAATGTCCATTAGTCATTAATCACATAAAAATGTCCATTAGTCATATATAAACGATGACGTGGCACATGGTGTATATATACACCCGGTGCACAGAAGACTTAGAGACCGCCAGCAGGCCATGCCCTTCGTTGCCAAATACAATCTGGACGTATTGTTGCTACGACCATGGTACGATTCGATCCCAGTTGGCGTGGGCTCATTTTTCCTATTGGGAACAGCATACGGGTTCGGATACAACCTAATTAAAAACGCATTAACAACAAAGACAACCATTAGCCATCCTCACAAGGGCGCTCACATCCGCCCCTCGCGCGGGGTGAGTTGTAGGTCAATTTGCTATCCTCTACGAAACCGTCGACAGTTCCCTCGAAGCCGTTATGAAAGACGACGCCGACAGACCCATGATCGACATCCTCAGCTCCACAGCCTCTATTGGTATCTTAACTGCCTTCTACCGTGGCTTTCGTACCGCTCTCGTTTCTAGTGCAGTTGCGTTTTCTGTACACTCCTTAATTTCCACTGTCGGCCTTTCCTTCTATCGGAACTCTGTATACTATCGCAAGGTTTGCAAGCCTAATGACGGGCCCAATAATCGTAACTACGCCTTGTTATTGGCTGCTGCTCAACGCAAACCTAGTACAGATGATGTTCCACAAGATCACTTCTTTAGCTTAGTTTAGATTTGTGGAGATTGCATTCTTCCCAGTAAACCCGTTTGATATATATAAGACGGGGTCATTAATGATTAAAAAAGTCTTAATGATCGTAGTTGGTCATTGCATTAGTGATCATTTATCAGTAGTTAGTGACCGCATCTCATATATAAAACAGATTAATACAAATTTTGCTGCTTCGTCCATGTTTTGTTTTCAATTTCTTCGTTACTTATCTTTAGAGAAAGATTGGAACGTTTAGCCTACCAGGATTTCTATTGTACGTGTATAAAAACAAGGGACTCAACATTTTTTTTTCTTCCTGTGTTCAGTTCTTGAAATAATGACTCTTTTTTTTTGTGTGTTTATCAGTGTGCAATTCTGCATGTATCAATGATGAACGATGCTATTTGTCCTTTGTCTGATGAAGAAGCAGGTTTAGAGCAGGCTAAATCAGCCATAACATTTTCTGTTGACGAATGCGAGAGTTTGGTCAATTGCTTTCATGGGCGGTAGATTTATGGGATCATTTACAGACTGGGTATGACTGGTTTGGCACTAGTTTATAAGCATAGCATGCATTAAGATAGGTAGATGATGAGAATGAGACTATGATGCTAGCTTATTAGTTTGGAGTACGTGTGTGATTTGACAGGATCACAGGAATAATGGAATTGCGCTGTCAATGGAGCTGGCGGGGCTTCAAGCCACGCACCAAGCATTGTCGTTCTACGTCTCCCTGTGAAAGGGTACTGTTGAGTTATAATCTGGACGTTCGGATTATAGTACTGATCATCGAAATACATATGGTCACACACTCAAAATCTGCCACATAGCAGCAATCATTAGGCGCGCCCTTGGCAATCGGATACGTTGTTGTCGTTGCAGAATGCAGTGGCAACTGGCAAGACCTATGCCTGGAAAACTTGTCGATCCCTGTCAGCCTGTCAGGAAAGGAATTTTTGCTATGTCCGTAATTTTCTGGAAAGTCTTTTTTTTTTTTATCGACATTGAACTCTAGTTCCTCTGGGAGGATTAGGACCAGTCCTTTGGTTGAGGATGCATAGTGTATGATATATGGTGTAGAATCTTGGAAGTATGGTTGCCGATTTGCATATGCTAAGTTACGCTCCTTTCCTTGCCTATCTCATGCTGTTGAGACTTGCAGGCTTGCATCCAATCAGCCATGGTTATTACGCATCTGCCGTATCTTTGGAGATATTGTTGTTGTATCATCTACTGTTAGGTATGACATGCGCAGCTCGGATATTTTATGTTCAACCATCTATATAGTTGCACATTCATGAACCAGACTAGTAGTAAACTAAGAACTCGAGAAAAGCCTTTCTCTTTAAATAATCCGAAGCGAGTCATGTTTGCAAGGAATTAGTGATGGTTGTCCATATATTTCGGGGTTGACCAGCAGACTATATGAAGCAAGCCAATTAATTGGAGCCCTGATGTACTATTAAGGCATGGCTAGTTGACCAAAATTTTGTTGACCAAAATTAAAACTGTAAAGTTCCTCCCACCTTCTGGTGAGTTTGCTACATGAACAATCTTGCGGATGAGTACTTTTTATATATTATTATTGAGATTATGCTTCAGTCATCCAGCTCCATGAAGTGCTTGTTATAGTACATTATTGTTGTGTGACTTCCAGCATATAATCTTCTCTATGCGGAAATCGTATTCTTTTCGCATTGAATATCATCATTGGGCTCCTACCATATCTTCATTTTTGAGAGTTTCTACCGACTACCGTGCTGTTTAGTGGCAGAAGTTTGTTATGCATTATATTATAGTGGTTAGGCCTGTATGTGATATGCATCAAGCCCTTTCAGGGTTGCTAGCATGGCTGACTTTTTAATGTCATTTACTCATTTGTATGAATGTTCTTTGGTGCCAGAAGAAAGAAATATGCATCATGTCCTCATTTACGTGAATGTTGCGTAATACTAACCTCCCTATCACTACCTAGACTGCTAGGACTTGTTCACGATACACTGTGATATATATAAGGTCTTTGGGAGATGAAAGAAGAGGAGGGCAATGGCGCGTCAGCCAACAGGGTCTCTTTCTACAAGCTCTACGCGTTCGCAGATTCTACAGACAAGGCATTGATGATCAGTGGTACAATTGGAGCTGTAGGAAATGGTTTATGTATGCCCTTGATGACCATCTTTTTCGGCGAACTCACTGATGTTCTTGGTCAGAACCAAAATACTAAAAATGTCGCTCCTACCGCCTCTCAGGTGAAGTTATTTGCAGGCTTCTATATATATCAGAGTTCATTCTTCATCATTCAAAAAAATTACCAACTAATTGAGCTGTAGTAGCAGTTTGTCCTCTCCGAGTAGTGCTTAGTTATAGTATAATGAAGCCAAAATGCCCCTCTTAAGCGTAGTGTTTAATTCTTCTAAAGCTAAAATGTCTCCACAGGTCTGTGTGAAAATGCTCTACTTGGCCATTGGAGTTGCAGTTGCTGCTTTCCTCCGTAAGCCTGCAGAACTCGAAAACACTATGCCTATACTTTTGATCTAGTGATTGTACCTAGTTTTATTTTTATACTAAAATGATGGCAGAGGTGGCTTGCTGGATGGTGACTGGGGAGAGACAAGCAGCTAGAATAAGGAATCTTTACTTGAAGACCATTCTAAGGCAAGATATCGCTTTCTTTGACAAAGAAGCGAACACCGGAGAAGTTATTGAGAGGATGTCTCGAAACAGTGTTCTCTTACAAGATGCTATGGGCGAGAAGGTATGGTGTGTTACTTTAGCTGTGAAGTTTTTGTAAAAGCATGATCGATCTCATGGGAGTTTCGTAAATGTTCTGATACGAGAGATTCCGTCTACTTTCCTGCATCTTATTCTTAACCAATTGTCCAATTGAATAGTGTTAATAAATGGAATATGAAGGTATCACTTTTAGTCTACCCATTCCGATATATTGGTTATAGTGATTGATGTGGTGCTTGCCCCTACACAGGTTGGGAAGTTCATACAGCTGATGTCAGCGTTTATTGGAGGTTTTGCTGTCGCATTTGTTAAAGGCTCACTTCTTACTCTTGTTTTGCTCTCCTGCATACCCCTTCTTGCGACTGTCGCTGCCATTATGACAATCACCATATCAAGGGCGGCAACTAGGGGGCAAACTGCTTATGGGAAAGCGGCAGCTGTTGTAGAACAAACTATCAGTTCAATCAGAACTGTGCGTGTGGCTAGATTCTTCTAAATTTGCTATTTCCTCTGTTTTTGGTCGCATCAAATTTGATTGACCTTCCATCATATAATTTGTTTACCTCTTTTTTTTACCTGATACCAAAATTCAAGACTACTCCTTGCTGCAGGTGGTTTCATTTACCGGAGAGAAACAAGCTGTTGCAGATTACAATAAAGCCATTGTAAGTGCATATAAATCAGGCGTTGTGGAAGGCCTGGCTGCAGGAACAGGTTTAGGTGCATTTTCACTTGGAATATTTTTCTTTTATGCTTTGGCCATATGGTTTGGGGCACGGTTGATCCTAGATGGACATTACACTGGAGGTACCGTGATTAATGTCATCATCGCGGTCTTGGCTGGTTCCAAGTCAGTACACTAGTCTATCAGCAACTGTTTGTAGATTAGCCTTCAATGCTTCAAATTGATCCGTCTGATACAAAGTGTTTTCCTAAATATACCAGGTCACTTGGTCAGGCAGCCCCCTGCATAAGCGCGTTTGCTGCTGGCCAAGCAGCTGGCTACAAGATGTTTGAGACATTCAAGAGGAAACCAGCAATCGATCCTTATAACCCAGGTGGGATTGCATTGCAAGATATTCGTGGAGATATCGAGTTGCGAGATGTTTATTTTGGCTATCCCACAAGAGAAACTGAGCAGATATTTCGTGGATTTTCTCTTTCTATTTCAAGTGGCAAAACCGCAGCATTGGTTGGACCAAGTGGTAGTGGGAAATCAACAGTTATTAGTCTTATAGAGAGGTTCTATGATCCTGATGCTGGGCAGGTTCTAATTGACGGGATCAATCTCAAAGATTTCCAATTACGATGGATAAGGCAGAAGATTGCCCTTGTAAGTCAAGAGCCTGTTCTATTCACATCTTCAATCAAAGACAACATTGCATACGGTAAAGTTGATGCTACAATTGAAGAGATTACAGCTGCAGCAGAGATTGCAAATGCTGCCAAATTTATTAAAGATTTACCCGAGGTTTTAATCATGCCTTCTATTTCTCTCACAATCAGCAGTTTTGTAAATGAAATTCTCTATAAAAAAATTACCCCTGCGTCTTCTTTGGTAGGGATTAGACTCCTTAGTTGGGGAGCATGGAACTCAGTTGTCCGGGGGTCAAAAGCAGAGAGTAGCCATAGCAAGAGCCCTTCTGAAAAACCCTCGGATCTTACTTTTGGATGAGGCGACGAGTGCCCTTGATGCGGAATCTGAGAGAACTGTTAAGGAGGCACTGGATAGGATCATGGTAAATCGCACAACTGTGATTGTCGCCCATAGCTTGAGTACTGTGCGCAATGCTGATGTGATTGCTGTCATTCAGCAGGGCAGGGTTGTTGAAGAAGGTACTTCGTGATCCCACTTTCTCAATTTACTACACCCCTTCACATATTTTGTACGAGATAGTAAGTTGTAACTAATGACCAAATGAAGTTGAACAAATAGTCGCTACTGACAATTAAATTTTTAGTAGTTTCTTTACTGAATCATGGACTACAGAATTGTTATGGCTTCTCACAGTAATGATAACCAAGGGTGTGAGCCTTGTGAGAGGGATGCAGGTTTACACTGTTTCGAACTCTCAAAAAATAATTATTTTGAAAGTAGTGTAGTTGTCAGTGCTAATGCGGATTGATTTTCTTTGTGCCAACTGATCAGGACCACATTCTGAGCTTATCAAGCACCCTGAGGGAGTATATGCTCGACTTGTTCATTCACAAGAAATGAGACCAGAGTCTGAACAAACTGCCAGCTTTGGAAAATTCCCTGGACAGGCTAGTCTAAGAGTTTTATCACTCAAACCAGAAAAGCATGACATGGCAATTGAAGTAGAAAATTACATTACTGCATTGGATCGTGAAAGTGCATCACCAAAACAGCCATCACAGGTTTCAATGAAGCGTCTTGCTGCTCTGAACAAGCCTGAAATTCCACTGCTTTTGGTAGGATCATTATCTGCAGTTTGCAGTGGATGCATCCAACCGAGTTATAGTATACTTCTTGCCAGTTCGATTACTATGTTCTATAGGCCACCTCATGAACTCAGAGATGGATCAAGGTTCACAGCCCTTATGTTTTTAGTCCTCGGTGTGGCATCACTGTTGACAAACTTAGCTCAGACCTACTGTTTTTCTGTAGCTGGTTGTAAGCTGGTACAACGCGTCAGAGAAATGTGTTTCGAAAGAATAGTGCACATGGAGGTTGGGTGGTTTGATGATGCAGACAACTCAACAGGTGCAATTGGAGCAAGGCTATCTACAGATGCCGCAAGATTAAGTAGTTTAACTGGAGATGCGCTAAGCTTCCTCGTTCGCAATATTGCTACTTTAGTAGCTTGCTTTCTCATTGCATTCCTGGCAAATTGGAAACTATCATTCATTGTTCTTTTGATGTTACCGATTGTTGCCCTTAATGTGTGCCTGCAAATGAGGTTTCTGAAGGGATTCAGCACAGATGCTAAGGTGCTTCCCTCTGACTCCCTCACACACGCACACACAGATACACAACCTAATTTATTTTCTCATCTCTTCACAGAAGAAGTATGAAGAGGCTACCCAAGTTGCAAGAGATGCAGTTGGAAGTATAAGAACTGTGGCTTCATTCTGCGCTGAGGAGTACATATTGCAGCTCTATGAAATGAAATGTGAGGACCCTAGGCGCACTGGTGTAAGGCAAGGATTGATTAGTGGGATGGGTTTTGGAATGTCTTTTTTTGTCCTTTATTGCGTCCTTGCTGCCACTTTCTATGTAGCAGCCCAGCTTTTGGATCACGGAGAAACAACATATACCGACATGTACCGAGTAAGTATATGTAGATGTACTTACCTTTTCCATTTAGTTTTATCATCAAAGTACCAAACGTCTGGTTGTTTCAGGTTTTCTTGGCATTGACATTGGCCGCCGTAGCAATATCACAATCAAGCTCATTCGCTCCAGATATCAGCAAATCTAAGGCTGCTGCTGCAACTTTGTTTTCCATTTTAGATCACAAGTCCAGAATTGATACTATTCATAATGAATCTCCAATTACTTTGGACGATGTCAAGGGTGAAATCGAACTCCAGCATGTGAGCTTCACATATCCCACCAGACCTGATGTTCATATCTTCCGAAGCCTGTGCTTGACTGTTCCTGCTGGCAAGGTAATTTATCTGACTCGCCGGCTTCATATAATTATATGTACTGGTAATCAATTTGTTCATGTTTTGTCATCTGTTCAACCCATGATCAGACAGTGGCTCTTGTGGGCGAAAGTGGGAGTGGTAAGTCAACAGTCATCTCTCTACTGCAAAGGTTTTATGATCCGCAGTCAGGGTGTGTTACTATTGATGGGATTGAAATTCACAAGTTTCAGTTGAAGTGGTTGAGGCAACAAATGGGCCTTGTTAGTCAAGAACCTGTCTTGTTTAATGACACTATACGAGCCAATATTGCATATGGCAAGGGAGGTGAGGCCACTGAGGCTGAAATCATAGCAGCTGCGAAGTTGGCAAATGTCCACAACTTCATCAGCAGTATGCTACAGGTACAAATTTCACTAAAGGACTAAAGGTTTAAGTTTTGATTTCAAAGCTTCAGGAGAAAGTATTCAGAATTTGTTTTCAGATGACTCAGCTAAAGTAAAGTATATTGAAACCAATTCAAATGAAAATTGCTGGTGATGCAGGGCTATGATACGGTAGTTGGTGAGAGAGGAGTGCAATTATCAGGGGGCCAAAAGCAGCGTGTCGCTATTGCTCGTGCAATTGTGAAGGAGCCTAGGATTCTTCTACTGGATGAAGCCACAAGTGCATTGGATGCTGAATCTGAGAGAATTGTGCAGGAAGCCTTGGACCGTGTTGTGGTTAATAGGACTACTGTGGTTATTGCTCATCGGTTGTCAACCATAAGAAATGCAGATATGATTGCAGTGGTGAAAAATGGTGTCATAGCAGAGCAAGGAAACCATGACAATCTGGTTAGTATTACAGATGGAGCATATGCGTCCTTGGTTGCACTTCAAACTAGTGCACAGTCCTAGTCTCTTTTTTTTCACAAAGAAAGTAAAAAAAGAAGATTATGTACCGGCAATGAATTGATGATCTCTGTACATTCCTGGCTTTATTATGAGTAAATTATACTCCACATGTTCCTGAGAATTTCACTCTATTCAGTCTATTGGTGGTGAGCACAAGAACCCATTCAGTAGTCTGTCTTAGTGCAAATTCTAACGATCACCAAGTCTCTCAAGATGGTGATGGTTGGTATTTGCTGGTAGCAAGCCTAAATTATTGATGGTTATTGCTGTAACGTGACTGTCATCATCCAAGATGGTGCTCAGCACAATCACAACACAGTTATAACTCGGTAACAAAAAGAGCTTTGAAAATACAAGGGAACTAATTTGGCTATTCCCTTTTGTTCATACATCTCCTATTGCTCAAGATCCTCCGTGCTTGATCTACAGATAGCTAGATTTGAAGTTCTATGAGAAACAATGCAATCAGAGTCTCAGAGACTCTTAATTATCTAATAGGTTTTGTTTTGTTACAAGACTGAAAACCCAGGAAAATAGGAAATGCGCCTTCATCTTAGTCATCTGGAGAACGAATACCGTAAACACAATGCTGCGAAATATAAGATGACCGCGTGCATTGTTGGAGTTCTACATGTGAAATTGATACACTAAAGAGGTTTAAGTGAGAAATTTGTCCTACATTGGTAAGATATGTCTTTGCCACAGGTTCCCACATATTGTACTCATGTAAGTCTCTTGTCAAGTTTGCACCTCCACAATGTGCTTTCTTTTTGGAAAAACTATAAGAGGATTCTTAATGCGCACAAAAACTCCTGGGCATTCCTCTATGTCCAAATTCATAACCATTTTTCCCTCCGACGAAGACCAATCAAATTGATGTACAAGATTTGCCAATAGAAGCTCTGTTTTTGCCATGGCAAATGAAATCCCTGGACACATTCTTTTGCCTGATCCAAAGGGGATCAACTCAAAATGTTGACCTCTGAAATCTACGCTAGATTTTGACGTCAAAAATCTGCTTGGTTTGTATGAATCGGGTTCATCCCACACAGTAGGATCCCTATGGACCGCCCAACTATTTACAATAACCGTTGTGCCAGCTGAAATCTTGTAGCGATTGTCTAGTGTTACGTCTTGAATTGATTGACGAGTAATCCCAATAGGTTCTGGAGGATGTAGCCTAAGAGTCTCCTTGATAACTGCTTTTAAGTACTTCATTTGCTCTAAATCGGTATCATATATGAGAGTTTTCACCCCAACAACTCCTCTAACCTCATCTTGTAATTCTTTCATAACCTGCGGATGCCTCATGAGTTCTATCATTGCCCATTCTAAGAGTGCTGTAGATGATCCATTTTCAATTAACATATCCTGCAATATCAAAAGTTTTATGAGAGAAGGTTTGCATGAGTATATATAATTGCAGCAAGTTTTTGGTACACTGGATGTACGTAGATTTATAACTAATAATAAATGAACTAACTAACGACTTTGAGTCATGAATTATGTACGTGTATATCGGGTGGAGATTCCAAGATAGTTATTACTTACCATACAAAAGCCTTTCATGGACTCTCGATCAACAACAAAGCCAGCCGAGTCACGATTTTGAGCGTACAGTAATGCATCGACAAAGCAAGTGCCTGGATTCTCTTCTCCACCTTCTGTTCCATATTTGTGATCTACTAAGTCATCCTCGTACTCCCTAATCACACCTTCAAAGAAATGATCAACTTCTTTGAAAACTTTATCAACCTTGGCATTCCACCCATTAACTCGACTAATCCAAGAAAGCGATGGAAAAAAATCACCAACACTTGCTGTCCCGAGTATTTCATTAATCGTGTCAAAGTCAATGACCGCTGCCTTATCACAGTATTTACTCCCAAAAGCCACCCTACATATAACCTTGGTGGTAAAACTCATGAAAGCTGCAGTTAAATTCACGGGTGACGAAGAATTTGCTGCTTTTGTTACGATTTCTAACAAAATACCCATTTCTTCGTCCCTCACATGACTTAATGATCGTACCTTTTTATTGCTCAACAGCAGCTGCGTAAATATGCTTTTCTTGTGCCTCCAGCTTTCTCCATAAGGTGCACCCCCAACATCTTTGCAATTGAATAAAAGCTTCTTTATGGCCGCGGGTAGTATATCTGGCCTGTCTAAAAACACTGTATCGTGTGTTTTCAGTATCTCACGAGCCGCTCTTGCGGAGGAAGCAACCAAAACCGGTGTACCGCCGTAGTGAACCATCATGATATCACCATATTTTACTGACATGGATTGTAGAAAGATGTGAGGGTGGCTGCTCATCTGATGAAGATTTCCTAAAATGGGCAACCTTGGTGCATAAGGAGGAAGTAATTTGTATTTGTTTGCATTATTTAGTTTGTAAAGGAAGATTAAGAAGAGAATTAGAGGGAGTAGAACTACTATGAGACTTAGTTCCATCTTTATCGAACTATATGTTATTGTTCACTTTCAAAACCAAAGAAGACAAAACAATTGTTACTGTTTTCTTGTTTGGAAAAGAGAACTTAATTGCATGATCCTAGTGAACATTACGGAGCTATAAATACAGCTAGTGCTACTGCCTAGCTAGTCGTTGAAACAATCCATTGCAATATGTTAACGGAGGCCATCACTCGATCATCATTTCTGAGCTTTAATTTGACTAAGTTATTTCCATTATTCAGTAATGCAAGTTGGGAGGTTGTTCAAATCAAGGTGGTAATCTTGTTCAATCATGGAGTCATATAATCGTGCATTTTGTTTTTTGGTTTTCATATAATCGTGCAATTTAAAAGAGGGTACATAATGCACGTACATTTTAGCATTTCGCAACGATCATTGTTTTATTGCGATCGCACGTCCGATTTCATGTAGAAAGTTAATCGATAAGACCCTTCAAAAAAAAAAAAGTTAATCGATAAGAACTTACTTATGAAGTTGTCAATAAGTTCATACTTTATTAATTAAAGAATCTGCGTACGGTGAAGGGAGTGATTGGAAGTGAAGGAGCTAATACTGTTGTATCATTGGGTCAGATGCCCTCATTCAAGTTGAAAATTTGTTAAATAATTATAGTCTTTATGTAACACTAACTTTAAATGGAAATACAAATGACCCCATCTAACTATTAGGCAATGTTGCAGTTACTTACTAACAAGCATGACTTTTGGGGTTCAATTCCAGAGGTGCACATATCATGTGATTTTTTTTCGTATTTTGTATTATCAAGTGCCACTTCAAGATATGTTATCCATGCATTGTCAAGAAAAAATAGGTACAACCTAAGGAATTACCAAAGGAAAAATCGAAGTCTTTGATAGATTTTCCTTACTTTAAGGTGGATTGTTGATTTGTTTAATTTTTTTATATAATTTATCTTTTCTTTTATTTGTAATCACCCAAAGGAAAAAAAATCAAGTTTTTGTATTTTTGTATTTCTCTTATATTTGCAATTTACCCATGATTGACAATATGTATGAAATTGTACTCACAATTTAAGGAATTTGTCACTATAAAAATTCAGATTATAAATACATTGGTGGGAATGATATGATGGTACTGATTACGGCTTTTGTCATGACTAAAATTCAAAAATGAATATGTAAATTGTACTTACATTATAAATGATTCGTACGATAATTATTGAGAAAATTTTCAAACTCGAGTTGTAAAGAACAATCTAAAATGAGGCAATCTTTTGGTATTTATAACTACGTGATTTATTACAACAACAACGACCCAGTCGAATCCCATCTCAAATGGGGTACTGAGGGAGTCTGATGTACGCAGCTTTGATGTACGCAGCTTTACCCTGAGAAATCGGGAGACTGTTTCCAGAATGACCCACTTAGTACCTTTGTGAGAACCTCCTTGTTCCTGCAATGAAAAACCGTTAGAAATAAATGTATCAATAAAAACATTTGTACCTGTAATGAAAAATCGTTAGAAACCAATGTAATCATAAAAATATAAAGTCACGGAAACATATGCAAAGCCTAAATAACGAAAAGCATGTATAAAACCCAGAAAATTAGCAGGCAAACCTGTAATGTACGAGCACAACGTGCCCAACAGCAACGCTATACACACCAAGTCCTAATGAACGAACACTACACTCTATACTAACAGAATTAGTACCCTACACTAACAATCAGTAACCCTAATTCTCATTCTCCAAAAGCTCCTATCTAAGGCCATGTCCTCAGTGAGTGATAGGATAGTTATATCATGTCTAACACATTTTCCCCAACTCTTCTTTGACATGCCTCTTCTTCTAACCCCACTCACAACCAAAATGATTATTTCGTTAGGACAATTTCTCGAGAAATTAAACAAATTGCTATCACTTACTAACATCTTCTGTTAACGTACTAACTAGTTAGTGACTGAATATAGCAAAACAACAAATAGTGACTTGGTTGAATTTAATTTGTATTATATTTTTTTTGATTTTGCCACTACAAAAACTTGCAAATTAATTTACATCACCGTTAAAAACATTGTTGTTACGAATCTTTACTTTTGTTGTAACGATTTATCTAAGATGATCTTGGATGAGAGACTTAAATCATCGTTACTAATATGTGAATTTGTAGTACAAATTATGTAAATTATTCGAACTACTAGGTGAAATCGGCCGAATACATCTTGCAAAAGAAAAACAAAAAAAAAATGACATTGAAAAGATAATTTTTTCTATAATTTTTTCCTGGGTAAAATAAAAGATACGTATTGGGGTATTTTTTTTTTTTGGTTTCCCGTTTTTCACCAGAGTTCTTCGCTCAGACTACGTCCAAACCTGATACGGGTCGCACACTTGGCTGTGGTTGGTGAGCCTCCCAATGAAGGTGTCTACATACGCTGAGGCTCGAACTCGATACCTCGCTTAAGCGGTGTACAGATGCTTGCCGCTCCAACCAATCAACCATTTACCTCACAAGTAGGGAAAATCAAAGGCTCCCCCCCCCCCCCCCCCCCCCCCC
>ONZK01003617.1:997-38262 GCA_900322385.1 Pharnaceum exiguum
GAAGAAAATTGAAAAACAAAGAAAAAAGGACGGTGAAAATGAATCTATCGACAAGGACACAACATAGCTCTACAAAGTAACAGCTTAAGTCATTTAATAGGCACTGAAAGATGGCATCCAGACAGAAGGGTTACAGAGAGCTCAATTGAGCAAAAGTTTGATGAAGCTGGCCAGTGGCCACAGAGGATACAAAATAGGAGATGAGAATGAGAGATAACCTGTGTAGCATCACAGATAGTGTTGAAGCTCAAGAAATGGTTGTTTACATTCTCAATCCCATACTTGCGCATCATGGTTCTCTCAAGCAGCTTTCCTGCGAGAGCGGACATATAAACTTAGTATGTAGGATTCATCTATAGCATACAAATGGTGCTGAAAGGCAAAGAGAAACAGACCAATCTCCTCCGTTTCTCCCTTGAGCATTGTAGTTTGGTTTGCTATTCCAACCTTTACAAGGTCACTGTCTGGATCGAACCCTTTAGAGATAGCATATTTAAATTTCTGAAAGCAAACCAACACAATAGTTAAGGGAATGAGAGAGAACGTTAAGGAGGTAACTTATTAGCAGTAAACTAAAGAAGCTTGTTTAAGAAAAAGATGCGACTTACATCTAAAAATGCCTCTTTCGTTGAGCTGGACCCGTCAAGTTGTCCATTAAGAATGTAATCACATACATAATTTGCCTGAAGCATAAACACGTTAAGTGTTACACCAGATTGATACAACAGGTCACGAATAAAACATCCTGTAAATAAGAAGCATACCTCTTTCATATTTTTCACAATTACATACGTCCCTGCAAATGATGCAGTTGCAATTGTCTCCTCATGAGCATATTTCCCATGAATAATAGAAGTATAATCTCCTTTCTTGTGCTTTTCCACGGTGTTCCACACCTATTAGGATTTGATTAAAGTAAGATGTCACCATTTAATAGGCACGAAGAAGGATTGTGAGGTAAGCAACTCAAGCAGAAAAATGGTTAAAAGAAAATTAAAAAGAAGATTAAAAAGAATACCTTAGAAACCCAAGGGCAAGTTGTATCTACTATTTGCACATTTTTCTCACTCAAAGTCAGCATTTCCTCCACAGCTGCTCCGAAAGCTGGCAAAATGACAACATCACCTTTGTCAACAACTTCAAATTGCTTCTTTCCATCCTCAATGGGGATATCTTGCACTTCCATTTCAGCCAACCGCTGCGAGGAAATACTTCTTGAAGTCAGTATCTTGCATGTCATGATTGAATTACTAAAAAACAGCATGCCAGGAGGATCTCGAATGAAAAGTAAATGACCAATTAGCAGGAAACACAAACAAACTTTTGATAGAGCAATAGGTACAACTATACAAGCGTAGGGCAACTTTTGATAGAGCAATAGGTACAACTATACAAGCGTAGTGCCCTGAGATCAAACAAATATGTGCCATGAAGGACCTGCAATGATGGACTGAAGAAAAGAAACAACTCAAGTATAGTCAATGCTTTCAACAGATTCTCATGCCTACTAATTGTGAACGGTAGCTCTCTGAACACTTTCCTCATCAACACCCAGAGTCGATTACTCAAGCCCAATAGACAAGTCTGTTAGTGCAGATCCAATTAAACCACATCAACTTACACAAAAATTAGAACATGGAAGTTTGAAGTCAAGGAGTAACACACGTTCAGAAGAAATTCAATATTCGGCTGAAAGCCTAAAATGGGCTTATTCTCCTCCATCAGCAATCAAGCATCAACCAAATGAAAACATGAACCTTCTTGACAAGTACAACTAGACTACTCAATCTCATTGGTCATGAAGTATCATTCAAGTTTTTTTTATACTGGTTTTCAGGATTGGTCAACTTTTACAGGTACATGAATATCAAGCTAGAAGACATCCATATGTTGTTAGCACTTTATATCACATATGACAAGCAACAACATACTCAAATACATCAAGGACGATCAGAGAACGCAGGAAACAGATCATTTCAAACATGAAAGCAAAATTCTCTGCAATATAAACTCCGCCATCCACAAGATCAAAACCTTCCTGTCCATTAATACTTACAGACCTTATTAACAGTAGGGTTGTGAATGATCTCATTAGTGATCCAAATCTTCTCACTTGGAAACTGCTTCCTCGCCTCATACGCAATCTGGACCGCTCTTTCAACACCCCAACAAAAGCCGTATGCCTCAGCTAACTTCACTGTCACATTGCCCCACGTATACTGGTAGCCATTCTCCTTCAAAGTCTTTATAATATCACCTGAACACATCCATCATCAAAATGTCAGATAAAATGAAAAATTAATCAAAGAACTCAACTTTCAGTCCTACAAACACAATTCACAGCTACTTCTCGTTATTTCAGTTAACATTTCTATCCCAATTAAAAAAACACACAAAAAGATCAAATCTTTCAGTATTTTATCAACAAACAAGGAGAAATAACTCTGAATTTGATAATCATGATATATAGTTCATCAATAATCATAAAAGAAACACACACTTTCATAATAATAATCAGCAAGTCTTTGGTACACCGGGTGCACCAGTACACCCAGTGGATTTATGACTAATTACAAAGGGACTGTGGATTTATGACTAATTACAAAGGGACTGACTAATGACATTAAAAATGTGACTAATGATATATGTAGTAATACTGGTTATAAATCCATAAGGTGTACCCGTACACCCGGTGTACCTAAGAATTGGAGATATAACTTAATGAAGCCAAAAGCATAAATAGTCAATAAAATAATTCTCTTAAAAAAATACTTGATAGGGAATTTTGGCATTTTCCCCATAAATAAAAAAATCCCAAATTCTCTTAAACATGAAAAAAAAATATTCTCAAATTGTTGTTTTTTAAAGTAAAATTACATGAACCTTTAAGGATAATTTAATCTCCATTATTAAAAAGGATAATTAAATCAAAGGTAATTAAAAAAAATCCAACAAATGATCATTTCCCCCCAACAACGATAATAACAATTAACAAACAACAAATAATTAAATACCAACAACACAATTAAAAGCTGACAACACAACCCAACAAAAAAAAACACCAAAGTTCCCTTTTTTCTTTTTTTTTCTTTTTACAAAGAGCATAGAGAGAGCAATACTTACTAGTATACTCGGTATCCATGAGCTTGAGAGTCTCTTCCTTATGCCCAAACCCACGCTTGTTATAATTCTCACTCCTCGTCAAATTATGCCTGAACTTCTTCGCATCGAACTCAGTGGTGGTGGTGGTGCTTGATTCTCCTCCTGTGGCGGCGTTGCATCGGACGGTGAGACGGTTGGGTTTCAAGTAACGTGATGTTGTTGGGAGTAAGGTGATGATCGGACGGCTGTGGGTTTCTGTAAATGGGAAGGTGATGTGTGGGGCCATTGCTGCTGATGCTGACGTCATTGTGGCGTCAGGAAGTCAGTGAAGTGGAGGAGAGAGAGTGGAGTGCTGGGATAAAATGGTGTTTGGTGGATAGATTGTTTTGTTTTACAGTATTTATTTGCTTTTTTTTGTTAATTAATTTTTATGTGTTGGTTATTAGAGACATTTGTTTTTTCATTTATAGAAGACTATCTTGTTTTTAATTTGTTAATTTTAATTATTTCTCCTCACCCCATCCACACGTGTATGGTGTATCAAATCAAAAACAATTGTTTGCACCCGTTTTATATATGAGACGAGATTACTAACGATCAACTGGTGGTCACTAATGACACTACGGGTTATCAATCAACATTTTCTACGTTAACGACCCAGTCTCATATAATATGGTTTACACAATTTATTTAAAATTTATTAATCTTTTTGGAAAACTATTGATAAAAGTGAATAATTGTGATTGTGCTTTGATGATTTATTTATTTACAACTGGTTGGTAAGAATGAGCTTAAACTTTGTTATACGACTGTACGTGACTTGTTACATTTGTGGCATAATTGCAATAGGCCGTAGTGGCACTCTATAACAAAGAAATTTCTCCTCTCCTTGCCGAACGCATGGACAATTGGGGTTGCAATTCTTTGTCCTAGCCGAAGCTCACAAATCACAACACATGTTTTTTTTTTACTTGTGGAGCTTCTTGTTGTGTTTTGTACTTTTGTATATGAGCCTCATGATTTTGTGTTACTACAAAGCTACGTCTAGTCATCTACCCCGAATTTTATCAGAAAAGAAAGTGATCAGATAGTTGACAACTTATAGACGTTATTCTAGAATGTTTTGTTTTCAAGCTCTATTCCTCATTGATTTGTTTCTCCTTAATGATCATAGTGTGTCCAAAATTGTCCACATTTGGGTTCTGGATTGGCAAAGGGGTGTATAATTTGATTAGCTTCCAAATTTAGTTTGGTATGAACTTGGATGAATACATGTAACCGAGTTCTTTTCTTCTTATATATTTAAGTTTGTAAGCTTATTCTTTCGCATAGTATGAAGTCGATATTGTTTTGGTTACCTCCCCACGACTCGAATAGGAAAGTTCTAAGAAGGTAGTGAAACGAGTTCTTCTAAAGGCTCACGGGTCGCTTTGACAAGCTGTAGTCCAAGGGAGAGGGAGTGCCCCTTCTAGGCTGGGACTCCCTTAATGAGGATGACTACTTGACTTAGGACACTTGGTGAGGGTAGACTGCTGCTAGCTACTGCGACCTGCTATACCTCGCTAACTGCTCTCTCACTAGCCTGATAGCCTGCAAAAGGGTAGCAAACCTGCTCCGGGAGTGTCGCCGGGAAAACCCCTCTGATGCCTAAGTTAGCTATGCGAGGGTTTTTAGAAAGAGAAAGATATTGTTTCTTTCCCCAAATAGTGTATAATGATTTGACAATACAGAAAGTGACTTACCTTTCTCACAATTGGGTGGCAATCTGGTTAATAAAAAGACAGTTGGTTTCTCATTAGCAACCTGATTGTCTAGGTCCTTCTAGACTCTTCCTTTTAATGGGATGGTCTGATTAATAATAATATGGGCTGGACTGTCTATTGGCCCATATTCATATACTTCATTTGTTCTTGTTCGGGTGTTATCCCTAACAGATATTAAGTGAAAATTTTTAAATTTCATTATTACCTGTTTTAAAAAAGAAAAATAAGACAATTATCGATATAATTTTATTCGGTGTATCAAATACTTGCTGACTAAACAACGAATAACTCATAATAGTAATTTTGGGATATATTTTATTTAAAATACAACATTTATTGAGTCAACTTCATTTCCAGATCATTAAAAAGAAAATAATGTTAATTAATAACTTCTCGAATTTTCGATATTATTAATATAGATAAGCCACAAGATTTACATTTTTTTTTTCTATAAAGAAAATTCGCCCCAAAATTTGTACTCCCTCCGGTTTCTTATTTTCCTATGTAATTCCATATTGGGTTGGTTTTTATTTAACTTATGGATTTCCTTATTTGGGTCGGACCCATGCCTAACATTACCATTCTATCCCTCTCTCACAACACTCTCACCTCTCCTTATTTTATTCCCCACTCTCATCCCACTCCCATTATTTTATTACCCCTCACACAAAAGTAGAGTAATTACACATACCCTATAAGAACATTATGGTAATTTTACCCTCACTTTTGAAGGCTCCTAAAAACTTGTGTTAAAGTGAATCATAAGATAATAGGAAACCGGAGGGAGTACTACGTACTACACAAGATCCATGAGACCATGAGAGACTAAAATTAAGTTTTTTTTTTTGGTATGAAGACTAAAATTAAGTTTATCATCTACTAAATTCTTTTTTATGTTTTTGGTTTAATATCCAATTATCCATGGTCAGGAAAAAAGAAAAAAGAACAGAATTTGATGTTAGGCGCCAATTTCTATCGTCTCGAAGCAAAACCCGTTGCCTATGGGACCCACATCATATCTTAACTTAGCTGACATGGCAACTCACACGACCACTCTCTCATATTTTCACTTCCCCACCAGAAAACTAAAAAAAATCTTAGTGAGGTGTAGTGAGAGACTGTAGTGCTTCAAGCGCCAGCAGAATTATCAGCAAAAATTCCCACATAATAATATTACTAAAAATTAACAAAATGGAGATTTCCATTTTACAGTCCACAATACCAAAATGCATAATACCCAGAAACAATTTTACAAAATCACCACATTTTCATACCCAATTTCCCTTTTTATTTAATTCTAAGAGATACCCACTTGCCAGAAAGCTTCAGTTTCCTCACATTAATGATCAGAAACTGTCTTATGGTATGAAACTCTTACTAAAGATTCAATCTTTTTTATATATTTGTGCTTTACTTCATAAAATGTGATTGGTTAATGTTGTTTTTGAGTTTAATTATGTTTTTTTGGGTTTGTAAATAGGATTATTGCTAGAATTGCATAGCTAAGATATAATTACACATGATAATGTTTTTTGAATAATTTTTTATAAAAAGAAGGATGAGTATGTAGGCACATAAAATTTATTAAATGTGCAAATAAATATTAAATTAGTTATTTTTAAGATAAAATAAAAAAAATTAGCTTAATATAATTAATTAAAATCCCTAAATGAATATTGGGCCAACCCACCTAATTTAATATTTATTTGCACATTTAATAAATTTTATGTGCCTATAGAGTCATGAGTTTTGAATTTTTGAGTCATGTAACATTTGAAGAAAAAAGGGATAAGAATAATGTGCATGAACAAAATTTTCATTTTTGGAGTTTTAGATCGGTAGATATATGTAATGTGGCTAAGCACAAGTATGAAATAGTTAATTGTTAGTAGTGAAAATTAAAAAACTGCAAGATAGATCAAAACTTTGAAAGTGTATGAAGAGTTATGTCAAAATTTTATATATTTAGAAATGGAAGAAGGGATAGGAGAATATAGGAAGGTGAGTGTGCAAGAAACAGCCTCCTTTGGGTAAGGCTGCGTTATATCGGATCTCCTCAGTACCCCATCTGAGATGAGATAACACTAGGTTGTTGTTATTGAAGTGTGCAAGAATAGCTGATGTTTGTCCTATGGCCTATAAATGTGATGAAGTGAACCAACCATAGCAAGTTAGATATGTTTTCAGTTTCATGTGTGACAATCTTTGATTGAGAATTTTGTATGGTAGTGAAATGATGTGCCATGATTTTTCACCAGGTGCTACAAGAGCCAGCTCTTCGTCGGTCGGGGAAACTTCTGCAAATATTGATTCAAAGGATGAAGATCTTGTATTTGTTGCTGGTGCTACTGGTAAAGTTGGATCGCGAACTGTAAGGTCGGAATGATAAAGCTCTAGCCTCAATGTGTATGGTTATTAAGTGATCATTTTGTGAATTTCTATTGTGAAAGTTGCTAAAGAGTGGATTGCTTATCTCAGGGAGCTTTTGAAACTGGGATTTAGAGTTAGAGCTGGAGTGAGGAGTGCCCAAAGAGCAGAAAGTTTGGTTGAAGTATGTTTTTTCACTTCCATTGACTATGCTGTTTCTTTCTTCTTAATTCCTGTTTTTTACTTATTTTGATGGAGACAATGCGAATAAGAAGAATATAAAATCCACATGGTCTCTAGCTGTGCACTTTGGCTCCCTTTCTCTTACAAAAGAATGCAGAAAGTAAAGAAACCGTTAACATCTTTGTGGCGGTTTTTGAGTATTACTTTCACAGCCAGTGGATGCTTTGGTATGTGAGAGACTGAGAGTTACACGTGATACTTGGTTAGTGTCTCCTGTCAAGTTCTAAAGTTATCCCCTTTAAGTTTTATGGTTCCTGTGCAGAGTGTTAAGCAGATGAAGTTTGATTCTGAGGCCTCAAGTGCAGCTCAACGTAAGTGAAATGCTCCTGGTGTTTCAATTGTCATATGTGTCAGACTTCAAGTACCTCGTTACAGACGAATATATTGGGCCATTTTGATTCAAGAAATAAATAACAGATTCCTTTCGATGTGTAGCCCAGCTATAGAGAAGCTTGAAGTTGTGGAGTGTGATCTGGAAATCAATGACAGGATTGTGCCAGCCCTAGGAAGAGCTTCCGTGGTCATTTGTTGTATTGGTGCCAGTGAGAAGGAAATTTTTGATGTTACTGGACCTTATCGGATTGATTATCAGGCTACCGAGAATCTCATTGAGGCAGGCAAGTCAGTGTATCAGTGTTGTGAATAAATTTAAACTGCTGGGTGCCTGCTCATGTGGAATTTAAGCGCCCCAGAAAAGGTTACAGTAGGAGTCTTGGTTATCAATTTTGAATTATTTGACTATTTGAGTGAGCTCAGTTCATCACCTGATATGTTTTGTCTCTGCATGCAGCTAGTTATGCAAAAGCTCACCATTTTATACTACTGACTTCTCTGGGGACAAATAAAGTTGGATTTCCAGCTGCCATCCTCAAGTAAGAACAAATTTTGTTTGCTTTCTTGAATTTCTTCTGCATATACACCTGCTTGTGGAAGAGATTACAGCCTAGTGATGCCTAGTCTTGTTATAATTGCCTAGTCTGTTTTGGGGTGTACTGATTTGGAAGCGGAAAGCGGAAGAAGCATTAATAGCCAGTGGTCTTCCCTATACTGTGAGTCCTTGCTGAATATTGACGATTTGAAGAAGAGATGATTTCATCATTTGTCATCAACTCAGCACTAATCGCGGACTACTACCTTATCTTTCAGATAGTGAGACCTGGAGGTATGGAGAGACCAACTGATAGTTTCAAGGAAACTCATAACTTAACACTCTCAGAGGAGGATACTTTATTTGGTGGCCAAGTGTCAAATCTTCAGGTAAATTGAGGTTTGAAGCAAGTTCCATAGGATTTGTTTTACAAAATTTCAACCGAGTTGTTTTAATGAGCTGAGAAACCACAGTACAAGTGTATGCCTATGTTTGATTCACGTTGATAGTTATCCGCAGGTGGCAGAGCTCATTGCATTTATGGCACAAAACAGGGACCTTTCTTTCTGTAAGGTAGTTGAAGTAGTTGCAGAAACAACTGCGCCTTTAACTCCTATGAAGGACCTTCTTGTGAAGATCCCATCTAAACGCGAAGACATGAACAAAGCGAAGGTATTATCTCTCAATTTGCTGGAATTATTGAGTGCAAAGATGCATGAGATGAAAAGGTCGTGAGTAGGAAGTTTTGTTGATACTATAGATAATGTATTATGCTGAAGTTATAACTTTGAATGTTATAATGATTTAGCCGCCTTGATGTTGGCCCCAGTATTACATATTTTCTTGATGGGCAACTTTTTCAGATATCATAATCCATTTTGTTTTCTTTTCTGAGAATTTGGTGTCATCAAGATTTCAATGTGAGTTTCTTATTTATTCAGACTCAGGAACCCGCCATTAGTGTTGAATCTCAACCATCAGATAGCAAGTCAAGCGTTCCCTTGGCGGAAGTACCATCTCAAGTGAAAGAAAAGGCAAGTTTTTTTTCTTTTCTGCCTTTCTGCTTGAGAATTCTGGCAAATAAGCTATAAACTTTGGTTTCGTGTAAACAGGAGAAAGATGTTGCAGCTGACAAGCCTGATGCTGATTCTTCTACGTGCTCAGAGGTTGAAGTAACAACTGCAGTAACAGGGAATGAAGCAGCGACAAGCAAAAGCGTATTACCTAGGCCATCATCTCCTTACACCGCGTAAGAAATACTTTATTCTGTCTTTGCACTGTTTATGGCTTTATGCTTTAGAATGCCTAAGGACTAAACCTCATCCTTTAACATTTTAAATGGAAGTAGTACCACTGGTCTGGATTAGCAAAGAAATCTTCACATTAGGTACTTTAACAGTACTAGTTCTTTATCAATGTCTGAGAAATTTGGAAAGCAGCTCTTCAGATAGATATCGATGAGTGCACGTATTTCCCAAAATTCTGCAGTTATTCCTGTACTAAGCTCTCCATACAGGGTTATGCCAGTTGCCTCTTTAAAAGAAACCAAGTATTATGTTTTGTATGATTACAGCTGCTGTTTAGATAAAAGCATTAACAATAGACATCATTTTACAGGTACGAGGATCTAAAACCACCTTCGTCACCATGTCCATCTGTTCCTGGAAGTCAGAAAAACAAAATGGAAGTAACGGACGCAGTAGCTGATATATTGAACACTCCACCTGCTGATTCTGAGACAAACAATGGTTCTCCAATAACTATGACCAAATCTCCAAAAGTGCGCCCACTTTCTCCCTATGCAGTGTAAGTCATACTCCACGGTGACCTGTCTTTCCCATGTCTTGAATACATGATACACTCCATTTTTTCTAATAAAACCCTTACTATAGTTATGAAGATCTGCGACCTCCCAGCTCTCCAAGTCCATCTCCTCCTAGTATATTCAAGAAAGAATCACTGGAAACCTCCCAAAAGGTGGATGGTGTTGTTGCTGCTGTAAATGGGCCTTTGTTGGAAACTATTCAACAAATACCTGAATTCTGTCACTCACCATACCCCGCGTAAGTCTACACAACTCTCTCGGGATTATATACTAGTTGTTCGTTCTCTCGGGGATTATTAATCTTTGTAGCATCAAAATTGATTGGGAAAACAACTGGATGGTTCTCTTCTTATGTATGGATTTGGGTAATATAATGAGACATGTAGAATACGGGTCCAATCAAGAAGGAATGCACCCATGTTTGTTCTACTTTTTTTTGGCTTTTTTGCTCATGTCAAGGCAAGTTCTTAGAGCCAAAATATTGAGATATTAGTTTCCTGGTAGATTTTCAAGTGCGTTCAATTTTTATTTCCTCTCTTTCATAATACTACGATGGCTTAGCCTTCCATGCACTGCACATAATGCATTTCTGTTCCATCATCATCTGAGAACAGCCTCTCTATTACAGTCTTTCTCCGGACCACTGGTATTTCGCCTCTTACTTGCATTAGCCGAGTGTCTGTGGCACTGGGTCATGATAATGATGATGACTATATAGGCTAAGCCTTCAAGAATCAGAGCAATTCAGCCAAATGTTTTTCATATACAAAATACTTAGCATTGGGAGTGGTTGCTCTTGATCCACTAATTCTAATATCCATGTCTGCTGAAGTTCTGACCTACAATGAAACTATTCATTTTCGTTTTCTTCAAGGCATTGACTGATACTGTACATAATCTTACAATTTTACTTTACGTCCTAGAAATTTTATGTTTTATTGTCTTCATCAATGTTCTAAATTTCTCTGTAACACACAGATACGAGGACCTGAAGCCACCTACATCCCCCACTCCGTCCGTTCCAAAGTCAAATGCCACATCCACAACCTCTTCTTCTGCTGAATCCAAGACAAACCCCACTTCAAGTATTGATCTACAAATGCCTACCATAGAAGAAAAGGCGGAGAGTGAGCAGAAGCCTGCAGAGCCAAAACCAAGGCCTCTCTCTCCCTACACCATGTAAGTTTTTCCTTTACTGGATTTGTGTAGGCCAACACAGTATCAAAGTCGACTGCTATGATAATTTCATTATTATTATTATTACTTTGAAAAATAAGCTTACCCTACCGTATAGTTCTCAAACCTTATGCTTCATGTATAGATGTGAAGTAACTTCGATAAATTTCGCACCAAAAATTAACCACTTAGAAACTTTAAATTTTACTAACAAAAGCATTTCAGGGGTGACTGGTGACACTTGAAATTGAGACCTACATTGGCACAACCATAGCGCCTATGTGTTTTACAATATTGCTTTAGTGTTTATTCCTCTTTTTGTTCTATTTAAGCAATCAGATTTGGCATTTTCATGTTACTATGTATCCATTGACACATCCTGTTTGCTACTTGGATGATAGGTATGATGACATGAAGCCCCCGAGTAGTCCGATGCCGTCACCGCGCAATCTGTAAACATGTTGGTCGCAATCTTTGTCTTGGTGAAGCGAGATTTCATGGCGTTGTATTGTTGTTTTTTCTCTTTAAAGGAAAAAGGCATGTAACTAACTAACTAAGGATACTCAAATTTTCCATCAAAAAAGAGATGCTCATATGTAGGCCTGTTCATTTTCACTCAGGACAACGTGTTTGAAGTTCGGAACTTCGGATATAACATATGAAAAAGGAACTACCCGGTACTGAGATAACAGAAAATGAGTTCGAATCAGGTATGATTTTTCTGCCTCATACAAAATCTTCTACTGTTGTTACCCAGAAGACCAGAACCCTCCTTGTATAAGTGACAGATATAAGTAATTGTTCAACCCAAAAAAATACTAAGTTAACTTAAAAGGTGAAAAGCACAACAACAACAACAATCCAAGATAAATCCCATCTCAAATGGGCTATTGATTACTGAGCGCAGCCTTACCCCAATCTCGAAAGATCGTGAGACTGTTTCCAATATAAATAAAATGCCAATAATGTCCCTAGCTCCCTATACAAGCTGGTATTTATGGCATGTTGGTCTCCTGATTTGGATGGAACCAGGGTCTCTGACAAAAAGTTGCTGTAGGGAGATGACTGAGACCAGTATCATCATTGACTTGTTAAACTGCAGTAGACTTTTGTGAGTCACCTCATTTATGGCCAGTTGCAATCTATAAATCGTCATTATTCATCATAGACTTGGAGACTCAGAGACTTGGCCTGGTGAAAGATGGCATCATTGGTATGCCATAGAAATATCATGGAAAAAGTTTCACTGATACAGCCGTACCAGTTGGTTTACATAAGTCGCCAAACGCCAGAATATTTGTATGTCATTATTCATCATAGACTTGGCCATAACAAATTCTAAGATGTGTTTTTGTCGGCCGAGAAGATATGAATTGAAACTGAATTGAACTGGAAAAAAAAAACGAAGGTAATTAAAATTATAATTAAAACTAAACTGAAAAAAACTGAACTGAACTTTAATACTATCAACGAGCAAAACACAGCCTAAGATGTCAAATTCCACAAACGGCATGATGGATTAAATCACAATTCATGTAGCTAGGGGACTAAGAAGTGTAAGAACATTCTATTTCCCCCTCGCAAGACATGATCACATGAAGACAGCAGTATCTGTCCTAAACGATAAGAAATCTGCAGTTCAGAGACTTGGAAAGTACACGCCAAGACTTGGAATGTTCACGATTCATCAATAGTCTTGAACAGCTTTAACGAATGTCTCTTAATTAGTTCTTTGTTTCAGGCTGTTGCGAAGATTTTGCCTGTGGTTAAGCCCACCTGAATAAATTTCTTGATGGTAGAAAAAAAAAATCGACATCAATAGTCTTGAACAACAGCTTTAACGAACAAGCAGCGGCTGATCAAATTGTACAGGTGCAATTTTCTCTGTTAGTTCGAAGAGGTTCTTCAGCTACTATGAAATCATGAAACGTTTGAGAAAGTTTTCATGGACCATATTGACTATCAACAGTTGAAAGTAAATTGAATGAGGGATACCATGTCATCAAGCGAAGACTTGAAAGACTTCCAAAATGCAGATGTTCATTTCATAATTTAAACGATATTCTGCTTTCCAAACTATACGACATTTCAATACCATATACATTGGTTTTCATTAACGCAACTGAGAACTACAAATGAGTTGAAACTAAAAGAGGGAAATCTTGTACTGTACAGGATAAAACACTGTTACTGTTTTTGACCTCCTGTAGTACATAGCGATTGCCGAGTGCAACTTCACCAAAAAAATGCCATCACCGGCCTTCTCAATCTACTTGATCCTCTTAACCATTTCCCTCTCATACTGTTTTCTAAACTCCATTGCAGGGAATAATGAGACAGACCGACTAGCTTTGCTTGAAATCAAAGCCAAGATAGATGATCCTCTTGACGCGTTGAGCTCATGGAACAGCAGTGTCCACTTCTGTGAGTGGCAAGGGGTTACCTGCGGGCGTCGCCACCAGAGAGTGGTGTTACTAAGCTTGTACTCGTCCAAGCTTAGTGGCTCTATTTCCCCGTTTGTAGGTAACTTAAGTTTCCTCAAAGTTTTATCCCTCGCCAATAACAGCTTTTCAGGCTCCATCCCCTCTGAAATTGGAAAATTGCAGAGGCTACAAACACTTAAGCTATTTAATAATTCCATTGGTGGAGTAATTCCACCAAGTTTATCCCATTGCTACAAACTTGTTTGGCTAAACTTGCATAATAATAGGTTGGAAGGAAAAATCCCCTCCGAACTTGGCTTCTTGTTTAAACTCCAAAGTATTACATTAAACATGAATAACTTGAAAGGAAGCATCCCTTCATCTTTGGGGAACTTATCATCCCTCCAAAAGCTCTTCCTAGGAGAAAACCAGTTTGTTGGGAAGATTCCTCAAAGCTTAGGCAGACTCAAAAGTCTCACAATTCTTTCTCTTCCTTTTAATAAGTTGTCAGGTACAGTACCGCCGTCAATATTCAATCTCTCGTTCTTGAACACCCTAGACCTGCAATCCAATCAATTCAAAGGAAGCCTTCCTCCAAATTTTGGCATCACACTTCCAAATATTGAGTTGATTTCATTAAGCAGCAATGGATTCAGTGGTAAAATTCCAACTTCATTATCCAATGCTTCCAAACTACAATTTGTAGACCTGTCTGATAACAGTTTTACAGGACGAGTTCCTCCTTTGAGCACCTTACAAAGGCTTGATACTCTTTTTCTTTCACAAAACTTCCTAGGAACTGGACAAGTTGATGATTTGAACTTCCTTTACTCCTCACCTAATAGTACGCCGGTTTATGAGAATATTGATTTAACCCTCAACGGCTTTGGAGGACTATTCCCAAAAGTTGTGTGCAACTTCACAGTGCTAAGGTATTTGTACATAGCAGGGAATAAAATATCCGGAGAAATCCCAAAGTGCATTAAGAATTCAGCCTCCTTGTGGTTGTTTTCTGCAGAGGGAAATGAACTTGTTGGCACAATCCCTACAGAAATTGGGGAACTTGAGAACCTTAACGGGTTGTTCTTGAACGGAAACAGGTTATCGGGCTATATCCCATCATCAGTTGGAAACCTAACCAAACTCAGCGGCCTTTACCTCGATGGCAATAATCTTAACGGCCATATACCCTCCAGTATGGAAAACTGTAAAAACTTAATAGATTTAGATCTTTCTTCTAACAATTTTACTGGTAAAATACCTTCACAACTTCTTAGCATCTCGTCCTTGTCTGTGGAACTTCTTCTATCAGACAACCGTCTATCTGGGAACCTCGCATCAGAGGTTGGAAAGCTTACAAATTTGGTTAGGCTAGATGTTTCTAAGAACATGTTATCTGGCAAAATACCAAGTGCTCTTGGTGCGTGTGTAGAACTTCAAAATCTGAACATGGGGGGAAACTTTTTTCATGGTGTCATACCTCGTTCTTTGAAGTCATTAACCAGCTTGCTTTTTTTAGATTTATCACAAAACAATTTATCTGGAGAGATTCCAAATTTTCTCGAGAACATTCATCAGTTGCAACACCTAAATTTGTCGTACAATAACTTTGAGGGTGAGGTACCAACTGGCGGTGTCTTTCGCAATGCAAGCAGTGTGTCAATACAAGGAAACAAAGGGCTTTGTGGAGGCATACCTGAGTTAAAGCTACCTCCATGTAGTTTTAGCAAGATTTCAACACAAAGACATCGGCTTAAAAGAAAATTAATGACTGCAATTCTTCTCGGGCTATCAGGGGCTCTTTTCCTGGTTGCTATTGCATCATTGTATGTCTTTCGTCACATGAAGAAAGGACGAATACCCACAACTTCAATTGACTCGGAAAACAGCCACAGTCTATCGTATCAAAGCATCCTGAAAGCCACAAATGGCTTCTCTCCAGAAAATTTGATCGGCAGTGGGACATTTGGAATTGTGTACAAGGGAACAGTTGATTCCAACCAAACAACTGTAGCTATAAAGAAGTTTAACCTTGAAAAAAAGTTTGCTTCCAAGACTTTCAAGGCTGAATGTGGAATCCTTCGTAAAATCCGACATCGAAATCTGGTCAAAGTGATTACAGTTTGCTCAGGTGTTGATTACCAGGGGAATGACTTCAAAGCACTGGTTTATGAGTACATGGTTAATGGGAGTTTGGATGATTGGCTGCATCCTAAGCCACAGAGTATCATCACTGAAGCTACAAGTGTTACACCAAAGAACTTAAACTTTCTACAAAGGCTTGATATTACTGTTGAAGTTGCTGTTGCCTTGGAGTATCTGCATCATCATTATGGTACATCTATTGTCCATTGCGACCTCAAACCGAGCAATGTTCTCCTCGATGATGCAATGGTTGCACACGTAGCAGACTTTGGTTTGGCCAAATTCCTCACAGATGGCAATTCCATCTCCCAAGCAAACCAGTCAACTTCTATAGGAGTAAGAGGAACTATTGGGTACACTCCGCCAGGTAATTAATCAAAGCACATTCCCATATTCTTTAGTTCCATTTCACAAAAAAAAAAAAAGTGTGAACCAAAGTTCCTTGATGTAATCATTTAGGTGTGTTTTCATCACTAAGAATTGTATTGTTCTCTGAATCAGAGTACGGTTTGGGGAACGAGTTGTCTACTCAGGGTGATGTATATAGTTTTGGAATTCTTGTACTAGAAATCTTCACTGGAAAGAGGCCAACAAATGATCAGTTCACCGAAGGCTTAAATCTCCAGAGTTTTGTACAAGCAGCCCTTCCTAGTACCGTGATTGACATTCTCGATCAGGCGCTTCTTGAAGACATCGCTGCAGGAGAGGAGACAAACACAACAGGTGCTCACATACTGAGGACAACCGGGAGCCTTGACATACTGATGGACACCTTGATTGCTATTTTCGAGACTGCACTGTCTTGCTGTGCTGAGAACCCACATGAGAGGTTGGACATGAGTGTCGTTACTGCTAAGCTATCTTCTATTAGACAAAAGCTCCGTGTGCATGCTGGATAGTAGAGGAGAACCTTTGCAGGTAACTGATGAAACATCATTCATTTATATACATAAGTTCACTTCTGCAAAATGATGATGTTAATTGGACAGTTATATAATAACTAAGTTAGTTTATCCCTTCTTGCAGGCACCCAAGAGTGACATCTGATATGTTAACTCCTTTGACAAACCACCCATGAACAAGAAAAGGGATGCCTAGTAAAAGAATAAAATTCATGTTTATTGCTACATATGTATTCATTCATGTTATATATGTTTTTAAACTAAAGTTCTTGGATTATTACTAGTTGAGTAGCTTTTAATATGATATATAATAGATGCATGTCGGGTAAAGATATTGTTTTCTCATTTACTTCGGCCTCTTTTCGTATATCATTAGTCATATTTTTAATATAATTATTATCCCTTTATTTATTTATTATTATTAGTTATAAATCCAATCTCTGTACACATGATATACCAAAGACTTGATTTTTTTTTTTTAGAACAAATGGAACGTAAAATTTCAGACAACATACCTCTAAACTGGAAGACCAAAAACCGAATCCTTATTATTGTCACTGTCGTTAACAGAGCATAAAGGTGGGATATGTCGTCTGTGACACTTAATAACGATAATGATGATGACTAGCCTGTTTGGCCACGCTTTTGAAGCTGCTTTTGACATCCAAAAGCACAAGCCAGGCCCAATACACGTTCAGTTAATGAGAAAATCACTTTTGAAAAGCCCAAGTATTTGAAAATGAAGCCCAAACGCAAAGCACGAAATTTGTGCTTTTGCTTCTGCTTAACCTCCCGCCTCTATGCAATTTAAAAAATTACTTTGGACAAAATTACCCCAACCTTCTCAATTTCTCATTAATTACAACTAATAAAATATCATATTTTCTCTCATCATCAATTTTCCTCGCCTCAGAAAGCTCCTTTGACGAGCGCAAATCTTCTCCAGTACAAACTAGTACTGGAGTTGATTTGCACCGTTAGGTGCATGAGGACAATTAGGGGGAGGGGCTTTGAGAGGGAGTTTTAACCATTGATCTTCAGTACTAGGATTTTCAGTACCGGAGAAGATCTGGTCACTTTTAGTTGTAACATTTCGGCCACTTCATCTTAAGTTTTAACCGCTCATTAGTCATGACTATCGACACTCATCTTTACTGTTCCACTTCTTTCTTTCTCCTCAGAAAGCATGATCAGAGATCCCCTCGAACAATTCATTGTAGTTGAATGATGATTAGTATGGAATAATTTTTTTTCTCATTAACTGAACTTTTTTTTTTGCACACCAAGTGTTTGTCAAAATCTCCCAGTCAAACTGTTCAAGTCAAAATGATATATATATCCTTCACTTCGTCGGATACATGTCCTTATTTTGATGCACTTATGGTCAGGGCCGTATCGACCAATTTTGGGCCCTGTGCGATAATATAGTAAGGGCCTTAAAAACATAAAAAAGAAATTGAATGAACACTAGGAAAGCGAATTATATAGCTTCGATCCTGCGACCTGTGTGCAACAAAAAGTTCCGCTAACCAGCTAATCTATCTCCAGCGCATGTATACTCAGCCTACTTTATTGTACTAATAATAACAGGATAGGAAAAATGGGCCCTCCCAATACATGTCCAAATACGGGCCTGCTTATGGTGTAACTTACCTATGATTGAAACTTGGAAGTGATTGATTTTGGTGCAAATTTACACGATGTGCAGCAAATTAAAGTTACATTGTCAAATACGGGTGCTTACAAGTTACAACAAGGCAGACTGCATGTTGTGCACTTCCCTCTTGGTTTCTAGTTTGACAAATTTCCCAACAATTCCCTTGCCTGTTTGATTAAGAAGCTTGTTGTTGGTGCCTAAAAGGAAATATTTTGGTAGACACTTTAAATAAAACTATAATAATTAATAATAATCATAGTAATAATGATGATATTTTAGTAATAATACTTGTTATGTTAAAAAATATTAGTTTGTTCATTGCCATTTAGTCTTTAAAATTTAAATCTTTTATCAATAATGGCATTGCATTGTTTTGTTATATGGATTCCCCCATAGGCGAAAAAAATAATTTCAATTTTGATGTGGTTCTTTATAATGATCACTAATAATAAATAGTTAAATAAATAATTATATAAATAATAATTATAATCAAAAATACCGATGTTTGGAAATAGAATGAAAAAGCTATTTTAAGAAAATTAGGTCAAACATCAAAATCTTCAAAAGCACTTTTGATAAAAGTTTGGCCAAACACCTACACCTACACCTTACCTCCTACAAAATTGTTTCTGAGAAACAAAAGTAGTTTTCTAAAAGTTAGGCCAAACACCATCTATATAAGCTAAGCCTTCAAGAATCAGAGCAATCGGCCAAATGTCTTTCATATACAGAATACTTAGCATCGGGAATGTTTGCTCTTGATCCCACTAATTTAACAACCATGGCTGCTGAAGTGATGACCTACAATGAGATTATTCATTTTCGTTTCTACAGGGAATTGGCTTATATTGAACATACCCTCAATCCTACGCATTACAATTTTACTTCTTTTCTACTTCCTAGTAATCTTACTCCCTATGTCCCCAAGTGAGTGTTCAGTTTAACTTTCGACATTCACTTTGACCACATATTTGTACTATATGTGCTTAAAAATTAGAAATAAAAATTATATCATTTTAAAGTTAACTTTATGAATAACCTTATCATATGATTTTTACCTCCTAATTCAATGTAATTTTTGAGTTATTACTTATTAACGATCAAAGTAGACCCTAAAAAAAAATGTGGACACTTAATTAAGGACGGAGGGAGTATATTTTATTATCTTCATCAATGTTCTAATTTTCTCTGTTACACTCAGATACGAGGACCTAAAGCCACCTACATCTCCCACACCGTCCGTTCCGAAGTCAAATGCCACATCCACAACCTCCTCTTCTTCCACCGAATCCAAGACAGCCCCCTCTTCAAGTATTGATCCACAAATGCCTACCATAGAAGAAAAGGCGGAGAGTGAGCAGAAGCCTGCAGAGCCAAAACCAAGGCCACTCTCTCCCTACCTATACCATGTAAGTTTTTCCTTCGCTGGATTTGGCCAACATAGTATTTAACGAGCGTCTTTCGACTTCTATCTGATAAATTTCGCACCAAGAATTCCTTTGAACAAGTTAACCACTAGGAACCTTTTAATTTTACCAAAAAAAAAGAGAGACTCATATTTAGGCCTATTCATTTTCACTCAGGACGACGTGTTTGAAGTTCGGAACTTCGGATAACATAGGAAAAAGAAACTACCCGGTACTGAGATGACAGAAAATGAGTTCGAACCAGGTATGACTTTTCTGCCTCATACAAAACGCTCTACTGTTGTTTACCCAAAAGACCAGAACCTTCCTTGTATAAGTGACAGATATAATTGATTGTTCAATCCAAAATATGTTAACTTAAAAGGTGAAAAGAACATACCAATAATGTACCTAGCTCCTTTACAAGCTGGAATTTATGGCATGTTGCTCTCCTGATTTGGATGGAACCAGGGTCTCTGACAAAAAGTTGCTGTAGGGAGATGACTGAGACCAGTATCATCATTGACTTGTTAAACTGCAGTAGACTTTCGTAGTCACCTCATTTTTTGGCCAGCTGCAATCTATAATTCGTGATTATTCATCAAAGACTTGAAAGATGACATCGTTGGCATGCCATAGAAATATCAAGGAAAAAGTTTCACTGACTAAACAGCCTACCAGTTGGTTTGCATAATTCGCCAAACGCCAGAATATTTGCATGTCATTATTACATATCATAGACTTGGCCATAACAAATTCTAAGATTTCAAATTCCACAAACGGCACGATGGATTAAATCACAATTCATGTAGCTAGGGACTAAGAAGTGTAAGAACATTCTAGCTATCTGTCCTAAACGATAAGAGATCGGCAGTTTAGAGACTTGGAAAGTACACGCCAAGACTTGGAATGTTCACGATTCATCAATAGTCTTGAACATCTGCTTTAACGAACATCAATAGTCTTGAAATGTCTCTTAATTAGTTCTTTTTTTCAGGCTGTTGCAAAGATTTTGCCTGTGAATAAATTTCTTGATGGTAGAGAAAAAATCGACATCAATAGTCTTGAACACCAGCTTTAACAATAACGAACAAGCAGCGGCTGATCAAATTTGTTCAGGTGCAATTTTCACTGTTAGTACGAAGAGGTTCTTCAGCTACTGTGAAATCATGAAACGTTTGAGAAAGTTTTCATGGACCATATTGACTATCAACAGTTGAAAGTAAATTGAATGAGGGATACCATGTCATGAAGGGAAGACTTGAAAGACTTCCAAAATGCAGATGTTCCTTTCAGAAACTAAACGATATTCTGCTTTCCAAACTATACGACATTTCAATGCCTTATACTTTGGTTTTCATTAGCGCAACTGAGAACTATAAATGCATGTGTTGAGACTTAGAGGGAAATCTTGTACATGATAGCAATTGCAGAGTGCATCTTCACCATAAAAAATGCCATCACCGGCCTTCTCAATCTACTTGATCCTCTTAACCATTTCATTCTCATACTGTTTTCTGAACTCCATTGCAGGGAATAACGAGACAGACCGACTAGCTTTGCTCGAAATCAAAGCCAAGATCAAGGATGATCCTCTTGATGTGTTGAGCTCATGGAACAGCAGTGTCCACTTCTGTGAGTGGCAAGGGGTCACCTGCGGGCATCGCCACCAAAGAGTGGTGTTACTAAACTTGTACTCATCCAAGCTCAGTGGCTCTATTTCCCCGTTTATAGGTAACTTAAGTTTCCTCAAAGGTTTATCCCTCGCCAATAACAGCTTTTCAGGCTCAATTCCCTCTGAAATCGGAAAATTGCAGAGGCTACAACGACTTAAGCTATTTAATAATTCCTTAGGTGGAGTAATTCCACCAAGTTTATTCCATTGCTACAAACTTGGTTGGCTAAACTTGGATAATAATAGGTTGGAAGGAAAAATCCCCTCCGAGCTTGGCTTCCTGTTTAAACTCCAAAGTCTTTCATTAATTCAAAATAACTTGACAGGAAGCATCCCTTCATCTTTGGGGAACTTATCATCCCTCCAAGAGCTCTACCTAGGAGACAACCAGTTTGTTGGGAAGATTCCTCAAAGCCTAGGCAGACTCAAAAGTCTCACAATTCTTTCTCTATCTTTTAATAAGTTGTCAGGTACGGTACCGCCCTCAATATTCAATCTCTCGTTCTTGAACACCCTAGACCTGTCATCCAATCAATTCAAAGGAAGCCTTCCTCCAAATTTCGGCATCACACTTCCAAATATTGAGTTGATTACATTAAACAACAATGGATTCAGTGGTAAAATTCCAACTTCATTATCCAATGCTTCCAATCTACAAGTTCTAGACCTGTCTGATAACAGTTTTACAGGACGAGTTCCTCTTTTGAGCACCTTACAAAGGCTTGATACTCTTTTTCTTTCACAAAACTTCCTAGGAACTGGACAAGTTGATGATTTGAACTTCCTTTACTCCTCACCTAATAGTACATCGGTTTATGAGAATATTGATTTAACCCTCAACGGCTTTGGAGGACTTTTCCCAAAAGTTGTGTGCAACTTCACAATGCTAAGGTATTTGTACATTGCAGGGAATAAAATATCCGGAGAAATCCCAAAGTGCATTAAGAATTCAGCCTCCTTGTGGTTGTTTTCCGCAGAGGAAAATGAACTTGTTGGCACAATCCCTTCAGAAATTGGGGAACTTGAGAACCTTAACGAGCTTTTTTTGAACGGAAACAGGTTATCGGGCTATGTCCCATCATCAGTTGGAAACCTAACCAAACTCAGCGCCCTTTACCTCCATGGCAATAATCTGAAAGGTCATATACCCTCCAGTATTGCAAACTGTAAAAACTTAATAGATTTAGTTCTTTCTTCTAACAGTTTTACTGGTAAAATACCTTCACAACTTCTTAGCATCTCCTCCTTGTCTAAGGAACTTGTTCTATCAGACAACCGTCTAGCTGGAACCCTCCCATCAGAGGTTGGAAAGCTTACAAGTTTGGTTACTTTTGATGTTTCTGAGAACATGTTATCTGGCGAAATACCAAGTACTCTTGGTGCGTGTGTAGTACTTCAAAATCTAAACATGGGGGGAAACTTTTTTCATGGTGTCATACCTCCTTCTTTGAAGTCATTAACCAGCTTGCTTGCTTTAGATTTGTCACAAAACAATTTATCTGGAGAGATTCCAAATTTTCTCGAGAACATTCAGTTGCAATACCTAAATTTGTCGTACAATAACTTTGAGGGTGAGGTACCAACTGGCGGTGTCTTTCGCAATGCGAGCAGTGTGTCAATAAGAGGAAACGAAGGGCTTTGTGGAGGCATACCTGAGTTAAAGCTACCTCCATGTAGTTTTAGCAAGATTTCAACAAAAAGACATAGGCTTAAAAGAAAATTAATAACTGCAATTCTTCTCGGGCTATCAGGTGTTCTTTTCCTGGTTGCTATTGCATCATGTTATGTCTTTCGTCACATGAAGAAAGGACGAATACCCACAACTTCAATTGACTCGGAAAACAGCCACAGTCTATCGTATCAAAGCATCCTGAAAGCCACAAATGGCTTCTCTCCAGAAAATTTGATCGGCAGTGGGACATTTGGAGTTGTGTACAAGGGAACGGTTGATTCCAACCAAACAACTGTAGCGATAAAGAAGTTTAACCTTGACAAAAAGTTTGCTTCCAAGACTTTCAAGGCTGAATGTGGAATCCTTCGTAAAATCCGACATCGAAATCTGGTCAAAGTGATTACAGTTTGTTCAGGTGTTGATTACCAGGGGAATGACTTCAAGGCACTGGTTTATGAGTACATGGTTAATGGGAGTTTGGATGATTGGCTGCATCCTAAGCCACAGACTATCATCACTGAAGCTACAAGTGTTACACCAAAGAACTTAAACCTTCTACAAAGGCTTGATATTACTGTTGAAGTTGCTGTTGCCTTGGAGTATCTGCATCATCATTATGGTACATCTATTGTCCATTGCGACCTCAAACCGAGCAATGTTCTCCTCGATGATGCAATGGTTGCACATGTAGCAGACTTTGGTTTGGCCAAATTCCTCACAAATGGCAATTCCATCTCCCAAGCAAACCAATCAACTTCTATAGGAGTAAGAGGAACTATTGGGTACACTCCACCAGGTAATTAATCAAAGCACATTCCCCTATTCTTTATTACTATTAAAAAAAGAAGTGTGAATCAAAGTTCCTTGATGTAATCATTTAGATGTGTTTTCATCTCTAAGAATTGTATTGTTCTCTGAATCAGAGTACGGTTTGGGGAACGAGCTGTCTACTCAGGGTGATGTGTATAGTTTTGGAATTCTTGTACTAGAAATCTTCACTGGAAAGAGGCCAACAAATGATCAGTTCGCCGAAGGCTTAAATCTCCAGAGTTTTGTACAAGCAGCCGTTCCTGGTACCGTGATTGACATTCTCGATCAGGCGCTTCTTGAAGACATAGCTGCAGGAGAGGATACAAGCACAATAGGTTCTCACATACTGAGAACAACCGGCAGCCATGACATACTGATGGACACCTTGATTGCAATTTTCGAGACTGCGCTGTCTTGCTGTGCTGAACACCCACATGAAAGGTTGGACATGAGTGTCGTTACTGCTAAGCTATCTTCTACTAGACAAAAGCTCCGTGTGCATGTTGGATAGTAGAGGAGAACCTTTGCAGGTAAAAAAAACTTCCAACTGAAGAAACATCATTCATCATATTTATATACATAAGTAAAGTTCACTTCTGCAATATGATTATGGCAATTGGACAGTTATATCATAACTAAGTTATTTAATCCCTTCTTGCAGAGTTGCAGGTACCCAAGAGTGATATCTGATATGTTAAATCCTTTGACAAACCACCCATGAACAAGAAAGGGATGCCTAGTAAAAGAATAAAATTCTTGTTTATTGCTACATATGTATCCATATGATGTTTCTAATTAACCTGAAGTTTTTTGAGGATTAATGTTCGACTCTTCTCCTCGTCTTTCCACTCTCCATAATAGAATAAGCATACAACTTTTCTGTAAAATATGATTCTTTAACCAAATTCTCCAACAATGGGAAATGAAGCCCAAATTACACCTTAATTGACTATATTTAAATGAAAGTAGCCTGCCTGCAAAGACTACAAAGAAATAAGGTATATATCTTTTATGACACTTCAAAAAAAAATTGACAGGTCACAATAGATTTACTTGCTGGTAGGACTGTATATATCTTTGAGTACCTCATGCTCTCCCTTTGCTTACTTACTGCAGCTTTGACAACATCACTATCCAATATCAAATAATCATATGACTGTCTATGCATTATGTAACTATCAAATTATCAATAATATGAGCATTTTCTACAAGCATACTCCGTATGTGACTTGTCCGCTCGTTCAAATTCACCCTCCAACATGTTGCACGTACACACTGACGTACTACGTACACACCTCCTTTGACTGCTATAGTGCTATCTAGTTTCCTCTGTCCCTATTGGTTCAGGTAGGATACTAGGATTATATGAGTAGTAAATTGCTGCTACTTGCTTGAGCTTTCCACCTGTACGTTGGGCATGCAACTGTTTCTACAGTTTTTGGCGGCTTACTCGTATAATAATGATCATTAAACATATATAGCTTGTTGACTGATTCTATTTTTGCCGGTATAATTAGACCCAAATCATCTTATTTCGTTAGACGAGACAAAAGAATAGATAGCCTTTTTGACTTACTATTTCAGTTATAAACTCTGAACGATCTTGTTTCCCTGTTATAGACAAACATTCTTCTGAATCAAACATCCTGTTTACTTCTAATGAGGGTCTTAAGCAGAACCTTAAACGTTCAATGTTCAGTACTTTCTACTGTCTGCTGGGTGGTCGTTGTGTCCTGCTTCTCCACCTCCTTCGTTACGGCCACGAGCAACGCAACAGATCGTCTAGCCTTACTAGAATTTAAGGCCAAAATATATGACCCTACGGGAATATTGCAGGCATGGAATGAGAGTGTCCACTTCTGTAACTGGTATGGTATAACTTGTGACAATACAACCCAAAGAGTCACTGCATTGATCTTGCCATCTTTGGGACTCGGAGGATCAATCTCACCATCTATAGGATATTTAAGCTTTTTGACAGATTTTGAGCTATATAACAACAGCTTGGTGGGTGAGATTCCACCTCAGATAGGTCGGCTGCAAAGACTGCAATATCTTCTGCTCCACAACAATTCCATAGGAGGAATCATTCCTCCCAATATATCAGCATGCTCTAACCTTATTCAGCTTCGAGTTCCATACAATAAGTTGGTGGGATGGATACCTCCTGATCTTGGTCTAATACCTACACTCCAATTCCTTTCTCTTGATAACAACAATCTCTCTGGAAGCATCCCTGCAACGTTAGGGAATTTATCATCTCTGTCGAAACTTTCGATAACAGGAACTGGCTTGGTTGGTTCTATACCAGATACCCTCGGCAAATTGAAGAACTTGACATTTCTTTCCTTTTTCAACAATCAGTTGACAGGAAAAGTCCCTCCCTCGATCTTCAATCTTTCTAAGCTGACCGTCTTAGATTTGGGGTTCAACAACTTGGAGGGAGAGCTTCCTTCACTTATTGGTTTCACTCTTCCACAGATCAAAGTCCTGTACCTTGGAAACAACCTGTTCACTGGAACGATTCCGGCTTCAATATCCAATGCGTCAAACCTTGAACGACTTCAACTTGATGACATTGGTCTAACTGGACAAGTTCCTTCTCTTAAGAACTTGCATAAGTTGATTCAGTTTTATATTGGAGGAAACTTTCTTGGAACTGGCGGGGCTGTTGATTTAAGCTTTATTTCTGATTTGAGCAATGCTACCTCCTTAGATACATTGTCAATTGGGGACAACAAATTTGGTGGTATGCTTCCTGCAGGCTTATGCAACTTATCAACTACCCTCACATCACTCATGCTAGGTTACAATGATATACATGGACAGATACCGCCTTGTATAGAAAATTTTGCCAACTTGCAGATTTTCAGTGCAAGGGTCAACCGACTATCTGGTGTTATTCCTCCACAAATTGGGAAGCTTCAGAATCTTGTCATGCTGTTTTTGAGCAAAAATCAGTTCTCCAGTACTATTCCATCTTCTCTAGGGAACTTGACAGGGTTAACTATCCTTGATTTATCCGAAAACAAGCTTGAAGGTGAAATCCCTCCGAGCCTTGGAAATTGTCGAAACCTGTTACAAATGAGCCTTCATCAAAACAATCTCGGTGGTAGCATTCCCCCACAGCTTCTGAGTCTTCCACTGTCAATGTTTAACCTTGTTCTCTCAAATAACTACCTTAATGGTTCCCTCCCAATAGAGATTGGAGCCTTGAGAAATCTTGTTCAGTTGGAACTTTCAGACAACATATTGTCAGGAGAGATCCCTAACAGCCTTAAAGAGTGCTCTCAACTGCAAAGCCTAATTATGAATAGAAACTTGTTCCAAGGGACTATTCCTTCATCATTGAGTTCACTGAATGATCTTCAATTCTTGGACCTTTCTTGTAATAACTTGACAGGAAAAATCCCTGAATTTTTGGCAAGCTTGCCACTTCAAATGTTGAATCTATCTTACAACAATCTTCAGGGTGAAGTACCAATTGGCGGGGTCTTCAACAATGCCAGCAATATATCCGTGGAAGGAAACAGGGGACTCTGTGGAAGGCCTGGAAATATATCGTATATGAAGCTACCATTATGTAATATGAAGATAACTGTCAATGGAAAAACAAACCATAGGCGCAGATTAGCTATTGCAGCTATTTCAGGTTTCATTGGAGGTGTCATGCTGTTAGTCTTTGTGATAAGTCTCACATATTTACGATCAAAAAGACGAAGAAAGGACCATGGCCCAAGCTTCTCAGGTAATTCATTGACAAGGTTATCATATCAATGTCTTCTAAAGGCTACCAGTGAGTTCTCTATGGAGAATTTGCTTGGTACTGGAACCTTTGGGTCTGTGTACAGAGGAACCCTTGATCAAGATAGGACAGTTGTCGCAGTCAAGGTGCTTCACCTTGAGTATCCTGGTGCAGAGAAGAGTTTCCTGGCTGAATGTGAAGCCCTAAGAAATATCCGACACAGAAATCTCCTCAAAGTGCTAACAGCTTGTTCAGGTGTTGATTATCAAGGCAATGACTTCAAGGCTTTGGTTTATGACTTCATGCTCAACGGAAGTTTGGAAGACTGGCTGCATCCATCAACAGTTAAAGAGCTAGGACACCTATATTTTTATCAAAGGCTTGACATTGCAATTGATGTCGCCTTTGGCCTAGAGTATCTCCATCATCACTGCAAACCACCCATAGTTCACTGTGATATCAAGCCTAGCAATATTCTTCTTGATGCTCAAATGGTGGCACATATTGGCGACTTTGGCTTGGCCAAAATTCTTTCACCAGGCACTCTCGGCAGCCACTCTCTTCCAACACATTCAAGCTCCCTTGGAGTACGAGGAACTGTTGGATATACCCCTCCAGGTATGTAGAAAACTAGAACAAACAAAATCATCTTGTCCATTTGGCTCTTGATATGTCATAGTACTACCATACTGTTCTGGATGCAAAAACTACCGCTTAAAACATTTTTCTGTTTCTTTTTTCCTAATGATTAACTGTTGGCTAATAATTGCAGAATATGGCTTGGGAAATGAGGTGTCTACCTGGGGCGATGTCTACAGTTTCGGAGTCCTTGTACTCGAAATGTTTACCGGGAAAAGACCCACTGACAATATGTTTACAGAGGGATTGAGCCTTCATGAGACGGTCAAAGCAGCCATGCCAAGTCAGGTGACTAAGATACTTCATCCCATCCTTCTGCAATCCAATAATGCAATGACTATTAGCAACGACGGGATAGTACAGGCCGTGATCGCAGTACTTGAAATCGGACTGTCTTGCTCCGTTGCTCTTCCTCGAGAAAGGCTCAACATCAGAACTGCTGCTTCAAAGCTATCTTCAGTGAAGAACAATCTTGTGAAAACTGATTCTTCATGACTCTTCAGCCTTGTGTGTTTTCTGTTACAAGTAACTTGTGTCAGTATGTGACTAACAGAAAAAAGAAAACACAGAGATTTGATGAGAAGAAAAAAAGTTCTTTTGACAAACACATTATGTGTTGGGTTTGATTGACCTACAAACGGCCATGTGCATATTTTTTGAGTTTTGATCCTGTTACAGTGGTATTTGAAGCAATTAAGTTGCTTTTTCATTTTCAGGAAATTGTTTAGAAATGTGCAAAGAAGCAGCCCAATTTGATCAAGCGATTAAGATTCTAGCCTTCTAGGCCATGCACTTCTCATCAACTATAATAAACCTTCCAAGGAACCTGTTTGTTTCAGAATAAGATCCAGAAACAAATTTACAATAGTGACTAAGGTTCAATGCTTCAGCATATATATCAGCTGCCCATATCAAGTTTATGATCTACAATAAACTTGTTGCAATTCACTAATAACCATCCACATGAACACTTTTTGTTCATTAAATACTTGCAGTCTTGCACCAAGAAAAACTAAATCTTATACTAGTTCGGTCCACAATTGGATGGTGCATTTGACTTTTGGAGTCAAATTTGACCATTAATTAATTAAAATCTAAATTTTAAAAAGAGTAAGTAGATGTAAATTATATGGTGACATTCTTCATCAAGTTAACTTTATAAAATATTTATTTATAATTTTTCGTGTCAATTAATCACAATAAGTGATTAAAGTACACCTAAAAAATCAAATTAGACTGTAATTTTTCCATTGTATAAAAAAAAAGAAAAATAATTCTTTAATTCTATGCCAGAGAGAGCAGAAAACAAGGGAGAGAAAAAAAAAAAGAAAAAAAACTGTAAAATTTGCGGGAAAATAAAAGAAAGAAGAAAACCCCCCACAGTACACCAACCATAAATCACTAGGGTTTTAGCAAAACCCCCAAAATCAATTTGTATTCATCCATATCCTCTGTTTACAAAACAAAACAATAATGAGTTCAAAAGCCCAACAAAAAGAGAGTAATAAAAAAGAAGATTTTTTACCATCCAATGCTTCTGCTTATCTTGATCCTCACTACTGGTAAGCACCCACAAACTCTTTCCCACCAAAAATGCAAAAAGATTTCAATCTTTTTCATATTTACCTCACTAACTTTTAACTTACTGTTATTTTCAGGGATGAGAGATTTGATAAGGAGGAGCATTATGAATGGTTTAAAGACTATACCCATTTTAGGCACCTCATTGTTGACCACATTCAACCCCACTTTTCTGTAAGCTTAGCTTTTAATAATAATGTTATTTTATGTTGTGACTGTTTTGGTGTTTGGTGTGAATAGTAATGTGAGGATTTGATTAAGATTAAATGGGTTATGTAGGTATTGGAGGTAGGATGTGGGAACTCACAGTTATGTGATGAAATGTACAAAGATGGGATAAAGAATATTACTTGCACTGATTTGTCACCTGTTGCTGTTGATAAGTTGCGAAACCGGGTTTTGGCGAAAGGGTACTCAGGTTTGTTTGTTTGGTTCTGCCCTTTTTCTGCTTTTGGATGGGAAATGTAGTTTTGTAAGGAATTTCATTGCTGTGTTTTTTGTTGATGGTATTTGAATTTGATGTGTGGGAATAGTTGTTGTGAAGCTTGATGTGTGGAAGTATGTAAGTGCCGAAAACCATATGCTTAATTCTTGCAAGATGGACAAAGGATCTCTTGTATGGATTGGGGGATTTCCAGAATTGAACTCAGGACCTCGATCACCCAAAGCGAGAATCATTCTCTGCTAGCTAAATGCCATTTCTTTCCCCTGAAACTTCATGCAGCTTATCTTAGAAATTGATTTATTGGTCTCCCCTTCACAGAGACATGCCTTTCATATCCCTCTCTGTAATGCTTTCTGCACTTGTTCTGGCCCACGCGTACTTTGTACTCTACTTTCCTTCTTCCTGCTATCCACATTTGGTTCATGTTTGACAAAAATTGTAGCACGAGCTGTTCTTGCATGCATTGTTATTTCTTGTGATCTTTACTTCTTCACTAGTGAATCCTAGTCTGTCTACCATGTCATTCTGTATATTCTAGTTCTACATCTTCATCAATATCTGGTAATTTCTAATGCTTGCGTCCTCTCCTGAACGACTGAATCTTCTTTTTATAATCTTCTAGAAAATCTTTGTAAGTTTACTTTTTGTTGATCCTGCTCTATCTGTTGCGGAATGAGGTGGTTGGCCCGCAATCGGGATAATTTAAGCAGGTTAGTAATTGGGCAAAGAAAGAGAACTAAACAAAGAATGTGTTTGACTAACACTCTCCTAAATACAACACAAATTCCCTCGGAAATCACATCACTTGTATATTTTTGAGTTAGTAAAAGAATGGAATGATGAATGAGGCTGGCCAATGGCCCTTTCATAGCCGAATGCCAAGCTTTTGAAAGCTTTCGATTGTAGCTACGCGTAAGGCTACTTTAGGTACTGTTAGAGCTTCACAGGACCGTATAATTTGCAGCCAACATTCTTGTTTCTGTTGTCCAAAGAATACAGCAGTCCAAAAGTTGCACAACAACCATTAAATTCTCGGTGAAAATTTCCACAAAAGTTGGCTCCTAATTTCGGTGATTTCAAGTCACTAGTCACCAAACTCAACAGTCTCCACCTTGACTTAAATGTGGGGGAGTAAGGTAGAAATGTCCGAAATCCACTGTAATATACCATGTGAGCCCTAAGGTAAGATCAATGGACACTGGTTGAGGATTCCAACCAAATGAAAAAGCAATGCTTGACCTTGGAAACAGGAAGAGATAGCTAACATCTCTGCAGGATTATGAGTTGTAGCGATCTTAGCATAGTTGTTTTTAGCTGTCTTAGAACAATCTTAGCTGCAACCAAGTTTTTCATCTTGAACTTATTACTGAACAGGGCCTTCAACTCACCTACATTCCTGCCAACTACAAGTTGTTTTAGCATTGTTTTGGGGTATATCATTTGAAGTGAAACAAAAAAAGAAACAGTTATCTGTTGCAATTTGTTAGCCTGGTAATTCATTTGTGGTGGCTAACTATTATAAGGCTTTTCTTGTCTTTCTTTACACGGAATTGTGCTTGGTGGAAACAGTGTCCTATGCTAACAAGTGTTCTATGCAGAGCATACTGTAGTGATGTAGACACATTTTGGCCGTGAATGCTAATAGACGTCACTTCTTAAGTTATAAATCCAACATTCTAGCTCAGATGTGCTGATTTTTTTCTTCTTTTTGTTTGTTTTCTGCTTTGAATATCAGCAATTAAGGCCATTGTAGCAGACATGCTAGACTTGCCTTTTGGAGATGAAACTTTTGATGTGGTTATTGAGAAGGGAACCATGGTAAGAACAGTATAAGTACCTTGAACACACTATTTCATATCAAATGTAGACATTTGTTCATAATCCTCTGACTTTTAATCTGAAGACTTTATATAAAATTGTCATTGAAGGATGTGTTGTTCGTGGACAGCGGTGATCCATGGAATCCAAATCCTTCGACTGTGAACAAAGTCATGGCAATGCTTCAAAATGCTCACAGGGTCTTGAAGCCAGATGGTATTTTTATATCAATTTCTTTTGGACAGGTATATAGGTACACCTATAATGTTGTTGGTCTCTTTTTCTTCCCCATTTGCTCTCTTATTTCACTGTCTCCTTCATGACTGTCTCCTTCCTGTCATGCCAGCCACATTTCAGGCGTCCATTGTTTGAAGATGCGGCTTTCACGTGGTCAATGGAATATAAGACGTTCGGAGACGGGTTTCATTATTTTGTTTATACTCTGAAGAAGGTTGGTATTTCTTTTCTTCTATTTGTTTCAGCACATTTGTTTTCTATTTTTGAGATGCTTATGAGTTGATTGGGGGATTGGCTTTCTAAGAACGATGGGATACTCAATAGTGGACTTTTAAGCTTAATAGACTGAGAATCTGTAACATCTCTTTTGCCATTGATAACTTTGTCATCGTATACTAGATTATACTTTTGAGTATGAATTCAACTTGTGCTATGCGGTTGCTCTAGAGTTTAGTGGAGGTTCTTTTTCATATTTTACAGGGTACAAGATCACACGACAGTAACCTGTTGAGTGAGAAGGTAGACTTGCCACCATCGGTGTGCCTTTTCCAAGATGAACTGGAAGGAGAAGACTACTTATTCCGGACCAACATTGATGAGGTGGAATAATGTAATGGTAGAATGATGCACCTTGTGGCCGCCAACTGTAACAGGTATTGTAGTAGTACAGCGGAGGAATTGGCAGACATCTAGGGAGAATACATTCTGTTACGTTTCCTTTTAAACTGATAATGCTTCATTTGAACTTCTCGTTAACAAATCTGTGGAATGTTTCCCATCTAAGGATTGTTCTGCTGTTATGACGATTGTGGTGCCTTGACTTATGATGGTTGATGATGACAACAATGGTGTTGTTGTGGGCTCTAAAAGATTACGTCATAGATGAGAGAAACGACGTGAGATATTAGCATGATTAAGTAGCTTGGAATTGTAGTATGTAATTGTGAATCTTTATGAGTCATCTTTTTACTACATATACAAATTATAGGAGTTCGCACCAGATTGTTTTTTTCATGAGCCTATGTACAATTGTACAGCATATAACTTTTGTTGTGGAAAGAACTTACAGAGCTACGGTCCCAAATGATACTCAACTATCAATTTTGAGTGCCATGGTTTGTGGATGTCGTTTAATGTCAATTAGTATGGTGAGATAAGCTTAGAGCGCAAAGATTTGGAGTTTACTTGCAAGGCCATTGTTGGCGTATATATTTCTCTTGGACTAGTGTATTGTAATTTGTGTTGCTATTATATGATGGACGGCTACCTTCTGTGATTGTAAAGCGGAGAAAGCTTAGTTTGTCACTTTGTCATATGGTTGCGCATGATACTGAGCTTTCTAAAGAGGTCAGTCAATGAACAACTTGTAGGTTCAGAGATGTTGAAGATACCATTGTTGGCATTATATGTTCAATCGTTCACTTCATTTTGGGAAGAGCTCATCGATCAATCTCAATTCTGATTTTCGTGACTACATTGTCTACATATTCTATTCAATCTATTGTACTGATTGAAGACTTCTTTTTTTTAGACCCGGTTGAAGAAAATTATTACTCCTTGTGAGAACTAGTGTCAAAATAGTTGGGTGATGTCTTTGGCTTTGTATAAACAGTAGAAGTTTCCAAATAGAATACTCAAAATTGTTCGTGATAATGGTCCATTGTCTAACCAATGAGGTCGCATTTTATGTGTTGCTGTCCATAATTATTCATTTCTCCTCTAAATTGTTTTGTCACCCATTTTTTTGTCCATGCGATTACGGTAGAATAATCGATCATACTTGACGACTTGACGTCTTCATCCTTATAAGCACACAGTATGATGATAGTAGTAACTTGGATGAGATTATGAGAAATAAATAAAATTAATAAATAACAAAGTAAACCTTAGATAAATAACGCGAGCTCTAATTGCGGTTTTGGGTAAACTTTGCTTTGGCTAGTGGTATTTGACCCAGTTTACTACACCATTTCTACTTATATTTCTAATGTTAGTTCAATCAACCCATTTCTACTTATATTTTTTTGAGCCAATTTGGAAACTTGGCATATGGTAAAAGTAGATAACAATTATCAAATTAATGTGAGAAAGAAATGGACAAAATATGCCAAAAGGAAATGAACAAAAATGAGCAGATAAAATAAAACGTACTACAAGAAAAAAGAGTAATTTTTTGCTTTTTTTTTAGTGGAAGTAATAAAATGTGATTATCTTTTTGTAATCAATAAAATATTAAAATGACTTTTAGACTTTAAAATAGTGAAGTGTACAAACTTTTTAAAAAAATATATGCAAATCAAAAGAAATGATTGTTTATTGTGGTGGAAATGAACTCGCGGCAACAAGCAGCACACACAGAGACTGAGATACTGAGATGAATACCTTACCCTAGGACACTCACTCACTCACTCGGTCATCCCTCTTCTCCCAAACTAAAACCAACCAAAACCAAACCTCTACTCCACTCTCTCTCCTTCCCTTCCCAAACCCCCCAATTTCCTTTTCTAAAACACTGCACACTGATTTCATATACCCACATGGAAATGATGGAAGAAGAGAAGATAAGTATGGTACTGGTTAGAGCGACAGAGCTACGTTCCAAATTAGCTAACTGCATTCACAAAACAACTACAACCACAACTGCTAATGGTGGAGACAATGATGATGGTAATTACAATAATGATAATACTAATCATAATGAAGAAGGTGCTGTTGATGATGATGAGGTTGAGGCTGAGACCCTTTTGGACATTTGTGACTCTTTTGACTCTCTTGAGTCCCAGCTTGCTTCTTTGCAGGTAGTTAATTATCTATAAATTTTATTTTTTTTTTGTGTTTTTGAGGTTTTTGTTGTGTTTTGGTATCTGGGTATTTGTTGTTTTCTTCTGGGTAGCTGTATATTGTGGGAAAGAACTTAACTTTATGGTGGTTTTAATGGGTTGCTGTTGTTTTTTTGTAAGTTAGTGTTATATTTTGGATATATGTGTTGTTTTGGCTTCTGGGTAGGTGTTATTTTCTTCTGGGTGGCTGTTTAATATGAGAAAGAACTGATTTTTATGGTGGTTTTAGTGAGTTGCTGTTAATTTTCTTTGGTTTTGTGTTGTTTTGGCTTGTGGGGTAGTTTTTATACTTTCTCATTTGGTGGAGAAATAATTCAGTTTGGTTGATTTTGTGGACATTTTTGTTGAATTTGGTCAAAAGATTGGATTTTTGGATTGGAGAAATGAATTTGGAATCATTTGAATTTGCATTTTATCAGAATTTAGGAAGTCTATGAAGACTTTATGTTAATTTGGTGAAAGGATTGTAGTTTTTGGTTCAAGTGAAGTTCCCTCACAAACCCCTTTTAAAGGAAGGTAATGGTTGGTAGACTTGGTAGTATTCATATGGAGATGTTTTGAGATTATGAGAGTGGCAAAATGTTCACTTGTTCAATATAGAGTCTCATTATTTGAGCTTCTGAGATCACAGTTAGTCTCATTATAATGTTAAAATCCTAAAAGAAACAAGCAACTCTTTTTCTCAACACTGTTGTCCAACACCTATAGGATTCTATTCACAGTTCCTCTGTGTAGTGATTCTGTCTCATTGAGAATTTTCCTGTATAATTCCAGCTTCATTTTATAACTAGTGTACCGGTGTCTGAAGAAAGGACTGTCTTAAGCTATGATTTTCATCAAAGCAAGGCTCATTTTTGCCTCTAACATGCAAAATCTATTGGTTTCAGGGTCTGCAACAACAGCAGCAATATGAAAGGGAAGCGGCAATTGCAGAAATCGAGTGCAGTCGTAAGGCGTTGCTCAAGAAACTTGGGGAGTACAGAGGGGAACACATAGATGTGGTACAGGAGGCAGAAGCTTTTGCAAGTATGAAGGTGGAGCAAAATAATGACTTGTTACTTCCTCCTTATCCAACCCGCTCTCCCGGTTCTGTGGTGTGGAACAATGGTAATTTATCACGCTTTTCATATACCCGCAAGTTGCAGCAAAATGGCTATGCGGATGACCCAAAGAGAAGTCAAACTCAAACTGGTTCAAACAGGTTATTAGGAGGATTGAAATTTCTGGTTAGCTCGACTGCAAAGACAATGCTTACCCTTGTTGGTGTAGTTTCTCTCCTTAGTTTGGCTGGTTTTGAGACTAGGCTGAGCAGGAAAGGTGCCAATTTGAAAGTGTCAAACTTGTTAAAGTTACCAGACCTAAAAGAGAAGAAGCTTGCTGGAAAGTGTCCACCGGGGAAAGTAGCAGTGATGGAAGATGGCGAAGTGCGTTGCATTGTAAAAGAAAGAGTTGAAATTCCATTTGATTCTGTTGCTGAAAATCCTGATGTAAACTATGGGTGTGGTTAGAATGGCCTTTCTTGTCATCCTTTTTGTATATCCTGCCTCCATGACAAGTAATGTGGATTCATTTTGCACTTATTTGTCTAATTGCTGACAGCCTTTGCCATTCTTTTGAGTCATGTTGTGCCCTTTATCATTTCACAAAAATTTCGAGCATAACCACTGGTATCTTTGGCATACAGCTTGTCTGACTAAAACTTTACTTTGAGTTGTTCAATATGCCTATTTGGATGGCATGATTAGTGTGATTAAGCACTTGATTACCGGCACGGACTTCCTTATTCTGGCTTACTTTGTCTCTTGAGTTCAACTGGTCTGATGATGTGCTGGTTCACCTCTCCAATATGTCAATTGAAAATAGGTTTCTGTTTTGGTGGTGTATTGGTGTGGGTGGGTTTTTTTCTTGTTGGGGGGGGGGGGGGGG
>ONZK01003618.1:0-11036 GCA_900322385.1 Pharnaceum exiguum
GGGGGGGGGAACTGTTTTATGTTGGTTGCCTGAATGCTTGAATGTATTGCTGCTGTGATTGATAGCTATCCTTGACTTACAATGCAAATTTCTAGACTTTTGCATCTGGATAACTATAATGCAGGTGCTTTTGGTCTTGATATACTTGTGACAACGAGTTAACCATATGAAGATGATCTAACTGGCAGAAGGCAAGCTAAGCACTTTTTTTTTCCCCGTTGGTTTGCCTCATCTTCCCTCTTTTCTTGTTTTTTTCCTAGGTGAAAGGGCTAACTCTAGCTGACCAATATCTTGGTTTCAAAATCATATTCTTCCTTACCATTTTTCTTTTTTCGTGTTTGGGGTTGACTACTTACTAACTAGTGACTACTATATGAATGTGTTTTGGCTGGGATTGATCATGGATGTCATCCTGAGGAGCAGCCATATTCGCTTTGACATAGATATTTAGATATACTCTTGCATCATCTGTAGTTCCCGGTTTCTCTCTTTGGCAGTCAAGGGCTCAAGGCCCCTGGTTTTTCAGCCGCCACAGGTCAACTTCAATCGTTGAGAGTTGACCAGCTAAAAACTTACAGCATATCTCGAAGAAGCAATTGACAAATCTGCAGCTGCCAATAATAAGTTAATTATAACAAATCAAAAAGCACAGATGCCAACTACCTTAGGCCACCTCGTCCTTAGATCGGCCTTCACCAGCTAGTACATCTGATATACACTAATTTGGGTACTCTATAGTTTGTCTTCCGCACTCCATAATTTGCCGTCAAATGCCTAGTTGCCTACAGTCACTTAATCCAGTGTTGTTTCACTTGTTTTACCTAGGATGACAACAAACAGATCGACATATCACAATATGACATATTACATGACGAATGAGCTTGTTGCCGGAACAAATTAGCACTAGAAAAATTACTGCCACTTTATTAGACACAAATCTGTGTGCACTTAGACTTTAGGCCCCCTAGCTTTTGACACATATTCATGCACTTGGCTAATTATAACTAGTCCACTATCACATTTTAAATAGGTAGATGTTTCGGCTGACTCTAACCTCTACTGAAAGGTTACATTAATTCTTGGATAACTTTATTTACTCTAGTGTCAGAACATATATATAATGCATGTTACATTTATACAAATCTACGCAGTTTACTATTTCTGTCTGTTCTTTAGACACTTTTTTCACAGTCAAAGTTTCTCTAATGGATCTCATGAGCATCACAAATCAGACTTCGAAACGTACAGTTCTTTATTCTTTCACTGATTATTTCATTCTCTTGTTATATCATTTCGTTGTCGTTTTTGTGTTCTTTTTTTAACTTTATGTATGACCATTGCAGTAGCTGCATTTGGGAGCCAGAAATACTGCAGCGTGACATACTCAAAGAAAGGGTTGATCAACTTGTCATTGCTAAAAAGACAAAGATTTGGCAAGCATGTACTGTTTTGCCAAAGTTCCAGATTAGTCACAAGTTTGTGCATATTTTCCTTGTTGAAGTTTTTTCACAATGTTATTTAAGTGTGCACCTTTATATATAGATGATCACTATTGACTAAACAGGTGTGACCAAGAAGATTAATGAAGGATCAGTAGTGAAAGCATTCACAGAAGAGCAGGAAGCTCTGGTGGTGAAGTCCTGGAAAGCCATGAAAAAGAATTCTCCTGAACTGGCTCTCAAGTTCTTCCTAAGGTTATTGAAATCTTAGAAACAAGTGATTAATTACTTCTTTATCTCTAATGCTATGATAAAAAAAGTAACACTAGAGTTTTTTTTTTGTCCTGTGGCAGAGTATTTGAGATTGCACCTACAGCAAAGAAATTGTTTTCTTTCTTAAGGGATTCTGAAGATGCTGTCCCTATAGAGAAGAACCCAAAGTTAAAAGCCCATGCTTTAACTGTTTTTTCTTTGGTAAACAGCCCTTACTATCTACTTATGTTATGGACATATTTGTGAGGCTATTTTGACTCATCTATCTGTTTTTTGGGAAAATTTTCAGACTTGTGAGTCAGCTGTTAACTTAAGGAAGGCAGGAAAGGCCACTGTAACAGATTCCAACTTGAAGGATTTAGGGGAGACCCACTTGAAGTATGGGGTAGTTGATGAGCATTTTGAGGTAAACTTGCTAGTCAGAGCATCATAATCACATCCTATCTGTTAATTTCCAATTATCAGAATGTAGCTGTACGTTATATTGAGATAGTTGGTTTCTGAAGGTTGTCAGATTTGCATTACTGGAGACTATAAGAGATGCAGTGCCAGAAATGTGGTCAGCAGAAATGAAGGAAGCTTGGAAAGAAGCTTATGACCAGTTGGCTGCTTCTATCAAAGAACAAATGAAGCCACCTGCACAAGTTCCCTAGTTCAACAAAAATGAAATTTGAACTTTCATTATCTTATTATTCTACTATTACTTTGAAGAATGTGTTTCTTAGTTATGACTGTAAAGCTTTCTGTTTTCTTTGTACTTGTTCACTTACAGTAGTCCAAAGTACTGATCTAATTTCTGAAATCTGAATTATATGGGTCAATTTAATACATACATATTATGTATGTGTGTTAGTTGTACAATGTACAGGACTAAAAACGATTAGGTGAATTGAATATGTGGAAGAATTGAGAAGCAAAATTTGATTGGATTTTCCAAATTAATGTATGAGATTGAATTTTCTAATGTTGGATATCAGGGACCCCTCCAGAAAACTGGATCAGAAATTTGATACAGACGGGTATAACTTCAATGCATGCATTTTCAAGTTGTTACAATGTCAACAAATATTCATAACTTTGAAGGGTCCTTCCGAATAATCATCCATCCTTGTCCTTACACCCTGTACCTTCATCTGGCACACGTGTGGTCATGGCCAGGGTGAAAGGATTTGACACTATATAGGACCATCTTTGTCTCACATTGAATATGAAAGCACTTTGAATGATATTGGTTATGTTACCATGTAAGTATGTAACCAAGGTCTGTGCTATGTTAACAAGGAAAAAAAAAGAGGAAAAAGACCCCAAGGATAGTGAAATTTTGTGTTACAAAACCAAAAGAACACCAAATGGTGGTGCTGTTCAGGATGATGAATTGTAACAGGAAATCGCCTGTAACATTTAGGTTCATGGTTTGAGCTGAGGCTTCAGCAGTATCAGACACCTTTCAGCCAATGAAATTATGATAATGTATATCATTTTAGTTGAAGATTTTAGGTGCATTTGGCATCATGCTTCTATCCGCGCTTCCCTAAGCATATTGCTCCTCATTGCATTGTTCTCAATGGTGCGAGTTAATGAAAAGAAAGATGTAAATGGTTTCTAATGTGTGTACTGTGTAGTTCTTAGACAGATAAAAGGTGTCAGAAAAGTTTTCCTGTTTTGTTAAACTGTACTAGTACTTTGCAAACTTAACCCACAGGAAGCAACTACATTCAAGCTGTTGAGCCAATCCAAGCAACTACATTCAAGCAGGACTTAAACTCATCTTAACATCATGATCTCAAGGCCATGGACCCAACCTTAAATTGGACATGCGAAATCTTGAATATATAGCTTGAATATCCATCATCAACTACATCCACGTAGTTACACCACAGTTCTGGACCTACAAATATGCATTCTGTACAGCTCAGAAACTAATTATTGATCGAAAAGTTCACCATAAGAAGGGATAGATAAAGGGTGGTTGCAACTTCCTTTTCTTTTTTTTCCTGGCCCATTTTTTCCATTGTGTATCACTAGATCTCTCATTTTTGGAGTGTAGCAGAAAGTTATACCAACAGTTGCTAGCTACTGCCCATAATGTGCCACTTTTCAAATAGACGAGGCATTGAAATAATTGATTAAGGGCTTCTTCTTTCACATCTCCTTTTTAGTCTTTTACACACTGGCACTAGCAATGTATTACAAACTATTAACTACATTTACATTATTGTGTCCTGTATGTCCAGGACACAACCTTTTTGGTACCATTCCCCCCTCCTTCCCCTAGGGAAAAAGAAGAAGTAAAAATACAGCAATGCCTTAGATTACATGAAGAAATGACTTAGAATATCTGATATTACAGTTCAATTCTTCGGCTACCGCGACGTGCAGGAGGGTAAACCACTCCAATGGCATCTAATCCAGATAGTATCCGACATGACGATCGAGCTTGAGACATTAACTTGTTTATGTTTGAAGTACTTCTCTTAATGTTGGTGAACCCAAGTGCTAAGCTAGCTTTGATTGCTAGCCCACACAAGTCCTGTAATGTAAGGACTATATGTAATTGAGAAAGTGGCAAAACAAAGTAAATCTGACCAAGCTCAAGCTCTTCATCCTCTGGTATTGCAGGCACAATTGAATCAACATACATTGACTCACAACTGCAAAGGAAAGAGCTCGGGTGTTCCTGGAGTATGTGGCCTGCTCGGATTGGTTGCTTAAACTCTTCCAATCTTCCATCACAGTCAATAACCATAACTATTGGCCTCCAAGAAAGATAGTTCGCATTCTTTCTGTTCATTTGAGAGCTGCAAACACCCATTGCAAAAGTATGTAGAAGAAAAACAGAAAATAGGAAGACAGAACAAGGAAGTGTGGGTGTGTATACTGATGTAAGGCTATGCATGAAGAAAATGAGCAGGGTTTATATATAGTGGGAAGTTGGCCTAGCTAGGGAGCCCACTGAATAGACAATGCAAAAGAAAAAAGAAAAAATATAGATTAGTGATCGTCATCTAAGCAAGACTGTTTGACATACTTAAGATAGCAAGCAAGTCCACACACATCAATTAATTTACATATTTTGGTTTACACCATTTTCTAACAACCAAGAAAGTACCGCAAATTAACAAATGTTTGATAAGAAACTACTATAACGAATCGTTACCATTATTATTCCTCATTAACACCAACAACATACAACAACCAAGCGTAATCCCCATTCAATGGGGGTACTCTGGATCAGGACGAACACGGAACACCAACAACATTCCCGCCCATAAAATGCTGTAGCTAGATAATTTGCATCACAATTTCTACTACAGTAAACCAGAGATTCATATTCACTACTCCACGAACATATATGTCCTACCAAAGTCACTGTCAAAGAGCTGCCACCAGCTGTGTAAGGCAAGGTTATGCTAGTGGTTAGTAACATCAACCATCAGGTATACATTATACTACATAAAAATTTAAGCTCGAAATTTTTCCACATATCCCTGATACCTTTTCTGTCCATACTACTATTAGTTAGATACTGCCAGGCTAATCATTAGCAAGAATGTTGAAATGAAAACATGTTTACCAGCAGGATAAACCTGAAAGTGGAAAGGCTAATACTTGGTCCTCTCTCTTGACCTGTCTTGCCATTTATAGCAACCCTTAGCTTGATTGACATCATTACACGTTCACTTACCTGAGAATACACATATCTTAGTTCTCTCTTTCGCTATCTCACATTCATTTAGTGTATCTTCTAGGAATGTTGAGAGGTGCAGCTGCCAAACGTTAGCCATCTTCCATATTGTACCTAGGAATTATTGTTGTTGATCAAATTAGTGAGTGAGCATTTCACCAACTATGCTAGAAGTTGATTGCTCAGTTATCTGAAATGCTACCAATATATGCGGCCCATATTAGGTTGACTTGTAACTATTATCATCTAAAAATAGCTGGCTTGGTGTGATTCATCCCAATCTTATGGAATCAAATCTGAAATTTATAGTCAAATTTGGATCGCAACACTAACATATATGAATTGGACTGAATCAGTTAAAAACTTCTAATTGACTAAAGTTGAACTCAGTTAGCTGATCGACCATTCCTATTCTTAACTACACCGGTATAAGTTTACAACGGGTGCTTTTTATTAACAAATTATAACACATTCCTCATTAGTCACCTAATAAATACCATTAGTCAGTATTTCATTATTAGTCACAATTTTACCCGACATAAGTTTACATCCGGTGTACCAAATACTTGTTAGATCGATAAAATGTATCACCACTGTTGCGAACAAATTAGATACGACTTACGTGGTAGATAAAGGTAGCCTTCGTAAATGTAATATAAGTAATGCTATCTATTTACATACATCAACCTTTTAACTTTGTCAGACATAAACGTACATCTATCGGCCAATCGACCACAACCTTAATGTTTCGGGCCGATACTCGATCGTTAAATTATCTTGATTTGATCTGTCGGCCATGGGATTATATTGAACGTACGTAGCTGATTTGTTGCGTACTGTGGTGAGATTAAAACGTTATAAATTATTGATATACATATGGACATATGGTGCTAGTGCTACCTAGACATCATGGAGCCAATGACCCCTGCAATAAGAGTGGTAGGATCTCCAAGAACAGCAGAGATAACAAATTGTAACCCCATTCCAGCCATCTCACAACACTTAAGAACCTTACTAGAGCCCTTATTACTGCTCTTGTTGTTAGCAAATCTATGTTGATGGGTCTGAATCAGGGCCCCTTTTAGGCTTGGAACATTACTATTATTACTCACATTTTTCGTCCCAACCCCTTGTCCATAATATAAGTCATGCCAGCTCTCTATCAGCATATCTTTCACACAAGCTACATGCAAATTGCACTTCTTATCTGATGATCTGTAGCTCCAACTCCTCCCTTTTTTACCACATCTTTGACATGGGGAAGTCACCTGTATGAATCCAAATTACAAAAAGTTAATGTTAGTAAATAAGCTAGTAAACCAACCACAAGCTAAGTTGCATGTAAAAGGATTCAAGTATGATGCTGACCTTTCTATATAGATACAAGTTAACCCCTTTATCATCTAAAACAGTGGGAAGCTGGGCACAACATGGGTGAAGATCAAATCCACAAGAGTTGCAATGATAAAGGAAACCTGTAACACCCCTCTCACAAGCATTGCAGTACCGCGGCACACATCCTGGAGGCCTAGACATGAAAATAAAGCGGCATTCGGGGTAGAAAGGGTGGTAGATGGTAGAAGTAGGGATAGCACATTGCATATGAAGATCATATTCACAACTATTGCACTTGTAGCAAGATCCTATACCAATCTCCTTGCATCCATCACACTTGAAAGGCACCTGTGTGTACTCTAGTTTGAGCTTGTGCTGTGGGTGGCTGAAATGACATATTTCGTTGTATTTCATGACTAATTTTATCTTGGTGTAAGATATTCTCATATGAACATTCTTGTTGGTCACACATGCATTATATATAAAGTGGTACACTGGTAGAATTGGATAAAATGGATATGCCTTAGCTTTTGAATTAAGCAAGTGAGGTATATATGCCTCTGGATCATTATGGTGACATGTATTATGGGTTAGCCAGTGGATGTATAGAGGAATTTCCATGTCATGAGAGTAAGAGAAGAGACACAAGGCATAATGCAATTTTGTGATTGAATTATACAGTCTCACGGAAGAATATGGATTTTCACTTTATGTGATCTTCTTTTTATATCCTTTTGACCTTCTTGTTTCATATTCCATTTGGACCACATCCATTGAGCCACAGTATCTATAGCAGAGTAACCTTAACATCTTGGATTTAAACACTCCAAGATCTCATTTTTATTTTCTTTTTGTTTTCTTTTTGGGGCCATAAATAGCATCTGATGAATGATATTTTATTTGCAAATATGGGCATCAATAAGGTAAACGGTGGAGTGTCTATCAGCCTCAGGTATCAGCATATCAGCATTCAACTTGATGCAGAGGAGTCAGTAACTCAGTAAGGTTAAAGTTTTCACATAGTAATTGAAACAGGTTTTACTGTCGAATTTAAGTCTCTACTCATGAGTATATACTACTTTATTGAGCACTGTTATAAACAATATAAATTGAGCCCTGTTAATACTTGTAAAAATTATTTTTACATTTTCCGAATTCCACTATTATCTTAAAAGTTTCACATTTGATACATCCGGTTAAATATGAAGTAACACGACACTTCTATTCATGGCAAGCAAAATTCCTACAATTTATTCCCGGTAAGGAAGAGGGTTATGCAAGAAAGTCTAAGAAGGTTCTATCAGGAAAAAATATTCAAGGTCTATCAAGATTCAGCACAAAATGTAGGTAGCATCTATGACTTTCACATTTGTAGACCAAATGCAGGAAACAGGATGGAAGTGGTTAATGTGTATGATCAGCCTAGTGTAGTTTGAGAACCTGATGCTGTAGAATTTTGTGGAAAATAAACTTTGATTCTTCAACCTATGGATTGCTTGGTAGAGGTCGGGAGTCATTCCGGCACTGTACTCAAAATAGCATGATTGGTGAAAAGAGGTTTTTGATACCTCAGCCACGAATATATGATAATTTTCAAGTTGGTGATAAGATTATCTGCTTTGTGATTGCACTTGATTTTAAGGTTGGCACTTAACAATAAGGAAATTCAGTATCTTTACGATTCCATGATTTCGAAATCGAAGGCATTTTGAGATCGACAAATCACAGAAGCATTTGCATAGCTGATATCATTTCTGGAAGACCAATTTTATTAGACATTTGCACAACACTAGTTTCATTTCAAAATAGATCCAGCAACAAAACAACCATGACTCAACCGCATCTAACTAAATGTAACCTCGAAAGCTTTTGGGCTTGACAACAATTAGAACATACGTAGTAATAATCTAAAAGGAAAGAAGACCATCCCGTTTCACCCGACACGCACTCATCTCAGCACCACTGCATCAAGGAAAGAGAAAGCGTTAGGCCCCTTCATTCTCAACAAGACGTCTGAATTAACAAGCACACAATGGCCAAAACAAACACTCTTTCATCTGCCCTTTGTTGATGAAATGCCCATACAGGCAATTAACCATCAACTGAAAAAGGCGGGGACCCCTGAAACTCAACACCTTCAAGGGGTAAATATAAACACACACAATTGAAGATTTAGATTTACAGGTTTACACCAGAGTTCCACTAGTTCCAAGGAAACAACATATAGTTCAGAATCATCAGTGGTCTGCATATCAGAACAGAGGACGTTCACAGAAAGTCGTACATGTACATCCAGTCATCCCATCAACTGAGAGTATAAGATATCAGTATACACCGACCAAATAACAAGCAACAATAGTAACACCAAAACCCATGACTCAGATTTGATGTGCTTATGAAACTTCTCAATAGGGTATATTCTATTTCTTTATTTATTTTCAAAATAAAAGGGCAAACGAATCTAAAGTACTGAGGTAGCAATGCACATATCTTTAATATACGGAAAAAAAGAAACACTTTATGCTGGAGTAGCATACAATGCAGTTTCTAGCTCCAAAAAAAAAACACTGCAGCATGAAACATTGCAAGACTGCACAAGGTACTAAGGGTGACACAAGAGAACACACTAAAGAAGTGACAAAATACAGAATAACAAGAGGATAAGAACCCCAGAGAAACACACAGTGGTTGCTCAAATGGGTTTTAAAAGCGCAACATGGTCCTTGTGCACGAAGAGTTTTTTTTTTTTGGCGAATGCAAGAAAAAAGGAGTTAACCATGTTGGCAGATGGCTTTGAGGCCTACCACCTAGGGCTAGTAAAAGGCGCATACGCCTAGCGTCCTGTGCATGCTATTATTTTACCTTATTACAATCTTGTAGTCTCTTTGCTGAACCAACCAAGAGAAAATCCAACAAAAAATAATTAACAATAATAAAAAAAATTGTGAAGTTATTAAGGGGTATGATGTAGCTTAAATCACTTTTGCAACGATATGTAACACAACAACGGTGAATAACAGACATTAGCATATTTGGATAAGACGACAGAATGATGTGTGCGTGGTGCAGCGGACAGACGCAAGTGTAGCCTGTGTGCCGAGTCTGTGCTTGAGTTTGAACCGTGTATCCCTACATGATTCACACTAGCTAACCTCGATATTGTTGAACAAATTAGTTCTTAATGAAACAAGACGTAATCAAAGAACTGACTAATCCTCATCAGACCATGATGACAAGTCTTTTACACAATAAGAACCTCCATAGCAATTACTGAAAATACATAAATCACTACGACACCAAATAATAAAATCAGTCGAATAGGCGAATACACCACCAAATGAATACTAACTGGAAAAAAATGTAAGCTATCAAAACGAACACGGCCTCCAACACTACAAATTTAGTCCTTTCAAGCTGAATTCAACCTAATCTAACATCGATTTCATCGCAATGCGCAGCGGGCAAGCTACTAAGTGTACAGAATCTATCCATCAAAACTTAAAGCATAGAGCAAGCAAACGGGTACCTCGAAGACGAAAAAAATGAGAGCAATCATGGCCATCCTAGTAAACCCATCAAGCCTAAACTCAATTCAACCGATAACCTTTGCTCGTATAGACAGCAAAGCAAAATCTCCCTTTATTTAAATTCCAATTCCACCGAAAAAGGTTACGCCTTTGGTCTAATCAATCAGGTATAAACAGGGGGAGTAGCCTAAATATAGCTCCCAAATTAACTATTTTCTCTATCACAAAATTGCATTCACTTCAACTAATGTGCTCTTTACTCCAACTCCAATAACAATTTGAAAGTGCATTTAAACCCCCAAAAAAAGTGAGTGTCTCACTTCGGTTCTGATCATAAATCCAACTCAATAAGATGGCCAAAACAATATGCCCCTATGATGGTAGGATTTTCAATATCCAACACAAACAAAAAAAAGTACTCACAAATCAAAAAACCATCCAATCACACAAAACTAGACCATGTTCAATCTAACAACACAAAGTTCAGAATCTTCAGCATATCAAACAAGAGTCTAACAAAGGAAACGTTTCGCCAAAAAATAAAAGTGTTGCATGTACATCCATCATTTACGAATAACATATCAGTGTACACCAACCAACTTTTAAGCATCACTAGATAACACCAAAAAATACTCATGACTCACATTTGGATGTGCTTATAAAGTCTTTAGATAGGGTGACATTTTTATTTTATTTTAAAAAAAGGCAACTGATTGACAAGTATCAAAGTAGCAGTTCATAACTCTTTAAATTACCCGGGGGGGGGGGGGGGGGGGG
>ONZK01003618.1:17489-82733 GCA_900322385.1 Pharnaceum exiguum
CATATATAAGAGTATGAGACTGAGTATTAATGAATCTCGACTATAAATAATGACCCATCGGCTACACTGTAATAACCCTTTTATCCAGTTTCAAATATGAAACAAATTCACACAAATTTTTTTCTCAAAAATAAATAAAAATCATTAGCCATAATATAGCCTATTAGCCTCATAGCACCATCCCTTTACAGCTTTACTAATCACCCCTCCGAGCTCCGACCCTCACAAATCACAATCCCACTTCTAAAATCTACCCAAACCCGCGTATCTACCATGAATAATCAATCTCTTTTCCATCACAATCACTATCACCCAAGTGTTAAACTGTTAATCACACATTAATCACCAATGTTCATAAAGTCAGTCAATCTTATTATTCTCCATCCAATTTCATTCATCGTCCAACACTCCAACCTTTCAAGGTTTCATTTCATTCATTATTCAACCCCTTCTTTATCACCAACAATTAACAATCTCAATGCTCATGCCTTTAGCCTAACAATGACCCCTTACCCCACCCACTTTAAAACTCAGTGTCTTCCCCATCTGACGTGTCACCTCTTCTCCCTTAAACCCCCACTTAAACCATCTTTCTCATTTCCCCCTTCCACTCCACTCTCTCTCCTCAAACAAAAATGCCTCCCCCATCCCACAACCACACCCACCACCCTCAACCACCACTCCCACCACCGCAATCAAAACTCCCAATCGACTTCAGCCCACCTTTAATCGCCATGGTCGTCATCGCCGCCGCCGCCTTTCTCTTTATCACCTACTCTCGCCTCATCTCCCGCTTCTTTACCTACCCTTTTACCACCCTCCTCAAATTCTTCCACCGCTGCCGCCGTAACAACCACCACTACCCTTACCCAGATATCGAATCCCCCTCCTCCTTCCCATCCTCACCAAACCCACCCCTTTTCTTCGACTTCTCCCCGTACGGCCTCGACGAAAGCATCATCACCCGCATTCCACTCTCTCTCTTCTCCCACCCATCTCCCTCCCCACACGACTGCGCCGTTTGCTTACTATCACTCGAACCCGGCGACTATATTCGCACCTTACCCATCTGCTCTCACCTTTTCCACGTGGACTGCATCGACGTGTGGCTACGTAGTCACGCCACGTGTCCTCTTTGCCGCTCTTGTATCCTCACCTCCCCTCTTTCCCCCATCATGGCGCCACGTGTGTCGTCCTCTCTCGACAATGGTCTAATCCTCGAGTCTCTCCTTCTTCACCCACTGATAGAAACCTCCCGCGAAATCCAAGAAGAGGGTGAGTTTCAGTTTCCAGAGGAGAGAGAGTGGAGTCGAGATGATGATGGGTTTTTGTTAAAAAGGTCTCACTCGTTTGGGTTTGAGAGGAGTTACGGCTACCCAAGTGAAAGAATGATGGTTTTAGAAGCCCTAACGACGCCGTATCATCACCATAGGGGTAGGAACCGTCGACGTGGCATGTTTTTTAAAAGGCCAGCAGCCAGTACGACGCCGTTTGGGAAAACAACAGCAAGAGTGTTTTCTTTTCGAGGTGGTGGTGGTGAGAGAAAGTACTCGCCTGGGTTCTTTAAGTTCCGACGTGGCAAAAATGGTTTTAATTTTGGTTCCAGTGTTTCGCCGATTTGTGGGTATCCTGAGGCGTTGATTTCGCCGGATAGGCTGAGATGATGACACGTGGATGGAGGTGTTGGTTGGTTGGTTAGTGAAGTGATCAAGTTAGTTGGGGGAAATAAATACGGTGTCAGTAAATATAATAAAGGCGGGAAGTGAGGTTTGTCGAGGGGGCATTTAATATGTTTTGTCGGAAAGGAAAAAAGGGAGTGATAGACGGATAGAGAGAGGATTAATTTTTATTTTTTTAATTTAATGTAAGTCTCTCTATCTATCTACTGCTCTCTGAAATTAATGGGATGATGAGATTATTGAGAAATGAATATGGGTGGGGGATGTTTTGTTTTGTTGTTTTGTTTTGTTGTTGTTTGTACACATTAGTAAATTAGTGACGGGAGGAAATTAAAGTGGTGTTGTTAGTGGAAGGAAGGAAGGGTATGAAGGGGACGTGGTTTAATTTTATGTGGTCGTCAAAGTCTGCTGCTCACTACTCAGGTTTCTGTCATCTGGATTTGATTTGATAGGATATGATTTTGATTAAAGGTATATGAAGGTGATTGGGGATTCACATTAGGGAGGACAATAGCTAGCTGTTGAGTGTTGACTTATTTTTCTGTGTATGCATGGTGATGGAAATGTGTAATCAGATGGACTTGTATGTGGTATTAATATTCGCCGGTCAATACTCAATGCGAGAAAGTGAAATATTCTACGCGAATTGCGATCAAGTTTATGTTGTCATACTCCGTAAAACTTTACTCTATGTGAATTATGATTGTGTGACTCCAATAGCATCATGCTATGCTAGTACTTTGCTGTGTATTTTTATGTACGAAAAATTGAGCATGTGTGACTTCAAATTGAGGATAATACGAGTCATACTGTAATGTGTAAGGCCTAAGGTATCAACTACAGAAGTGAGCATAACTCATTGTGATTGAAGTGAAGCTTGAGCTCTTGTCATATATTGAATATACAGCGAGAGTTCTTATAATCTCATCACTTATTGGAATTTTTTTTTGTTGAATTGAAAGCACAAAAAGAAAAGAACTTTTAAAATTGAGACTTCAACTGATCAAAATGCAAGTGAGTTTAATCGAACTTGGAAGAGAATTTATACTGTAAAAACGAAGTCTAAAATAGGCCTACTAGAGACTTTTTGGTGTTCAGCAAGAGTAAAATCCAAATATTCGAATGTTAGTTTGCCAGTTTACCTGTAAGCAGCCCACTAGAATCTGGAGATGTGAAATTCTTAGAGATCAGATGATATGGACCAAAGTACAAATTATCACTTTGGACTTTTATAGTTCCGCGTATAATATGAGGACTTCCATACAGTGGCGGAGCCAGACTTGAAGCTAAGTGGGTTCAAATCAAATCCAAAGCACAAAACTTATAGCTATTTGCACTCATCCAAGTTTTAAATGGGTTCATATTATATTAAGAAGTTAAATATATACATATTTCACTATTTTTATATTCACTATTTTTATAGTGTGAATTTTGGAACATTTGGAATTCAAGTGGTGTCGATTGACACTACAAGTCAATAGGTGGCTCGGCCCCTGCTTCCATACACATTTTAGCAAAGAGAGTCAGAGACCAGTGAAACAGTGATCAACTGACCACAAGAATCTTGATCTTGTAAGCATTCTTCAAGTGTAACATGATTTGCTTTTTCTTTTTGTACAAGTTCAACTGACTGGCAGTTCAAGATTAGTGCTTAGCTTAACCAAAGTATCACATTGCGACGGGTAGAGAGTAGACAGTAGAAGCCAAGGAGCAAGCTAAGTAACAGCCGAAAACTTAGGTGAAATCTGCCAAGAAATGACTTGAAGGAAATTAAAGGCGGCAATAATTAGAGAGGTAGCACCGCAAGAATAATGGTCCGTGGAAAAATGTACAAACCCAATTAATTGCCAATTCCCTCCGTGTCATGCCTTTGTCAAAATTTAAGCCAATTACACCAAAATACTCCACTGTGACAGTACATGTGATGTTCTGCACAGGCCATATTTCCCATTTTCAGTTTCAGCACTCAGCTACAGTAAAATGTTTAATGATACAGAGAGTCTGAACAAATTATAGGCAAACTAGAAATAAATAAATAAACATAAACATAAACGATCAATGTGTAAGTTCTTTTTTTCGACGCGAACCTAAAGAGTAAACAAGGTCTAAAGGTCATTATTAACTTGATCAGTGGGTGATGGGACTTGAACTCGGGTCTGATGAGATGACCGTCTTGACCAACACATCTTTCCAGCTTGATTAGTACACATGTAGCTACTTGCGTAGCAAATAATTAGTTACTCGTAAAATGTTACTCACCTAGTAAGGAAACATGAACTTAAATATGAAACAGCTGAAAAGAGAATTTGGGTAGTTAAATTTGAAACGAAGGGAATTGCAAACTGCTCCCTACTTCGATCTTTAAGGGAGTAATGGTAGTGGGCTAGCTAGCTAGTAGCAATACACAGTTTTTAGTTAGCAATAAAAGGAAGCATAAAATGAAATGGCCAACCACAATTTTATGCTTCAAAATTTATGATTTTCATTGACTGACAACGTCCGTAGTTATCTGCTCGAAAATTTATTGCTACAACTCACCTCAACCACCTCTACATCAACTCTATGAAATGCTTTGCTTCATCTTATAATCACAAGTTTAGTATCTTCCTCTCTTTAAGTTTACCCAACCCCACATTGTTCTCTTAGCTTGCAAAATCTAGCTAGCTAGCTAGCTTAGTGGGTAGTACTTGATCAAAATATCATCAGCTACATTGTGAATTTGTGACATTCCAAAACGTACGGACGCACGTAAGGTGATAATTGATAAGTAGCGGGAAAAGATCAGAACAAAGAAAAAAGAAAATTAACAATGTCAGTCTACACATTGGAAGTGGAGGAAGCAAGGGCAGCGACAGAGCAAAAGCCGTCAGCAGGGCCTGTTTACCGTTGCATTTATGCTAAAGATGGTCTCACTGGTGTCCCTGATAGTATGCCTTCTGTTTGGGACCTTTTCAGGTACATTATGAAGTTTGAATCAGTACACAAGCTAAGCATACACAATGCAAAAGAAATGTGCTTCATGTTTGAGTTTTATTTGACTAGATTTTGTTCACTTTTCTCGCAGGAAATCATTGGAGAAAAACCCAACAAACCAAATGTTGGGTCGTCGCCAAACCATTGACTCTAAGGTATGCTTTCTTAATGCTATAATATAACTTTACTAGTTATTGATGTTCTATAGCACAATGCTGTACATTTCCTGCTAAGTTATGCTAGAGAAGTATGTAACTTTTGTTATCTGAATTCTTAGGCGGGTCCTTATGAATGGCTTACTTATAAGGATGTTAATGAGTCATCACTTCGAGTTGCTTCTGCCTTGCGCAGCCAAGGAGTTAGTCCAGTAAGTTCATCTGATTTTATTCAGTCTACGTTTTTCACAAATGAGCTCAAATATAAGGACGATTTGAGTGGATATATGACTTTCTTTACACACAACATTCTGATTTGTAGGGAGATCGATGTGGAATATATAGCTCCAATTGCCCTGAGTGGATCATTACTATGCTGGTATAACAGAACTTGCAAACTTTTGTATATTTTTGTTGGTAATTGTTGGTTAAAGCTATTGTTCTCTGGATGTGGTTAGAAGAAATTGATGTGTTAAGAAGTTCTGTTGTGTTGCAGGCTTGTAATAGCCAGGACATCCCCTATATACCTCTGTATGACACACTTGGTATGTTCTTTCCTCTTGGCTGAAATTAGTTAATGCTTGTCAATGTACTGAAATTGCCATTAGGCATGGTCGTCTAATGATGTGAAATTTATGCAGGCGCCAATGCAGTAGAGTTTATTATCAACCATGCTGAAGTTTCCATAGTTTTTGTTCAGGAGAAAAAGCTACCAGCTGTGAGTTCAATGTCCATTAACCAATGCACTTGCTCTCTTCTTGAAAGCTCATGGTGAATTAATAATCTGTCGCCCCACTCCCCAGTCAGAAAACATTTGACCCTCGAATAATGTCATACATGACAATAAGTTTTTGGGTCATATATAATGGCTAAAGCTTCATTGCTATCAAAAATTGAGATTGTAGTCTATTCCTTTCTTCGTGCTTAGATTCTAATAATTTCCTATGCTTTCACACTTTCTGCAGCTTCTGGCTTGCCTCTCAAAATGCACTCATCTGAAAAGTAGGTGAAGAGTGGGTTCTGGGTTGTAATTTTCCATTTGGGGTATCTAGATACCTGGTTATGGACTAACAAGCAGTGAAATTTGGTTTCAGCCATTGTCAGCTTTGGTGATTTCCCCAGCACAGGGAAGGAAGAAGCCGAAAATGCTGGTGTACATTGCTTCACTTTGAAAGAATTCTCTCAGCTGGTAATTAAGTCTTCCCCTCACTTTCTGAAGTTATACATTGTTGCTTAAATTACCTTTACCCCATGGCTAACAATTTCATACAATCATCATTCCAGGGTAGTTTGGACTGTGAAATACCTCAGAGACAAAGCACAGATATCTGTACAATAATGTACACAAGTGGAACTACTGGAGAGCCTAAGGGAGTGATTTTATCAAATGCTGCTTTCTTGGCGCAGGTCTTTTCAATGGAATTTTTATATGATGCGACTGACAAATCGGTAAGCTCTTACATTGATGCGACTGGACTCTATGTAATACACTACCAACAAAGTACGAAAATTTTGACTGTTTCCATAGTTACTGGCTTCTTGAGAGTAGTTTTCTGATTGTGCTGCTAGGGTAGAAGATTAAGTCATCAGTAGTTTCTGTATTATGGCAAATAGATCTAGGTTGACTTCATATGTGTTCTTACTCAAGGAATCCTTTTTTATGGTCACGGAATCCTTGACTACTTGTTGTTAATTACATGATTGAGGAAAGTAAGATCATTGTTACAGGCGACACCAGATGACATATACTTCTCATTCCTTCCACTAGCACATATATTTGACCAGATAATGGAAACCTATTGCATCTACAAGGGCGCATCTATTGGATTCTGGCAGGGAGTAAGTTCACAAGCCATGATTGTTTTTCCAGCTCTTTACTCTCCATTTAAGACTTGTAACTTGGTTAACACTGAACTCTTCTTTATTCACTGACAGGATGTGAGATATTTGATGGAGGACCTCCAGGTATTAAAGCCAACCATATTCTGCGGGGTTCCCAGAGTCTTGGACCGTTTATACACAGGTTTTCCTGATACTAGATGATGTATTCATCTCTAATTTCCATTTCTATTTGGATCATCTCGACTTAAGTGAAACATATTTGCTCTGTGAAGGGATCTTGGCTAAGATTAATTCCAGTGGCTTTCTCAGGAAGAGCTTGTTTGACTATGCCTATAACTAGTATGACCAAGGCCCTGCACCTTTGAATCATGTGTCCATTCATACTTTTTTTTTGTTTGATCTATCTGTATACCATATATATAACCAATCTGTATCATACAGCAAGTTACGCAACCTGGAGAAGGGTTTTCGTCAAGATGAAGCTGCTCCACTTTTTGACAAGTTGGTCTTCAGTAAGGTGCGTGGATCATTCAACTGCATTAATCTCTTGCGTATTTCTTTGGTTTCCTCTGTCTCTACTACAGTCTATCATATTTCATGTATGATCATGAGGAATAGACTTTAGTTAGGGTTCCCTACTTTTTAAGTTTGAGTTCTTATACGTCTGCCCTGTAACAGATCAAAGAGAGTTTTGGAGGACGACTTAAAATTATTTTATCAGGAGGTGCACCTTTGCCTCGCCATGTAGAGGAATTCTTGAGGGTTACCTGCTGCTGTCCCTTAGCACAGGGCTATGGTAAGTGATAGAGCTTTCTACATACATAACATAAGCATTTAATGTGTAGTGTATACAAGTCATGATAGTGCACCCGGTAATTTGGCGAAAATGTGTGATACTGGCCATACTGCTTAACCCTAATATGAAACATGAGGTATTGTAGATGTGGTGTTTAATGGGAAGATGGCTCTCAGATCAATCTATCCCTTGAAACAAGATCTAGATGACTAGCATTAGTGGGGTTTTGACCTGGACCTTAGTTCTTTGAGAATTTTGGTAGATTACTATTTGGTTCTGATGCAATTTTTCCCCTCTTGTCTTAGGTGTCCGTTTTTAACCCCTGGTTCCAATTAAATCTTCTGTTGACAGGCCTTACAGAAAGTTCCAGTGGATGCTTTACATGCATAGCCAATGTGCACTCTATGGTAGGCACAGTTGGAGTACCTATGACTACTATTGAAGCGAGACTGGAATCTGTACCAGATATGGGATATGATGCACTGTCAAGCACACCGCGTGGAGAAATCTGTTTGAGGGGCAACACATTGTTCTCAGGATACCATAAGAGACCTGATCTGACTGATGAAGTCGTCGTAGATGGGTGGTTTCATACAGGTAAAGCTGTCTACCACAAATGCTCTAATATTCTTCTCTCAAACAAATGAAACAGCGAATTAGTAAGATGAACACAAATTGTGAAGGATGGTTAGAATGTACCTTTGGCTGATTAGTAGAGGGAAATAGGACTCGACAGAAATCAAGTAAGGTGGTATACCTTGGCTCTTAAAAGTCAAGACATCTACAATTTCCTCTGGTTCTGCCTCTAAGCGAATAGGAAACTTCTGTTATTTCGTCTGAGATGTGTATGCTATGTCTCAGGTGACGTCGGAGAATGGCAGCCGGATGGATCAATGAAAATAATTGACAGAAAGAAGAATATCTTTAAGTTGTCTCAAGGAGAATATGTAGCGGTTGAGAATGTTGAGAGTATATACTCACAGTGTCCCATTGTAGCATCAGTAAGTCTGCCATTTAACTAAGTTCATGAACTGTTTTTGCACTAGATTTCCTAGGAAGCTCATTGGTCATCAAACTAACATGACATTGCTTGTTAGATTTGGGTGTATGGCAGTAGTTTCGAATCATTTCTTGTCGCAGTCTTGGTTCCTGAGAGAAAGGCACTAGAAGATTGGGCAGCCACTAATAAAGAAGCAGGGGACTTCATCACACTTTGCCAAAGTGCCAAGGCCAGAAAATATTTTCTTGAACAGCTAAACAGCACTGGACAGAAACACAAAGTATGCAAACTGAAACTGTGTTTATTTTTCTTCTGCATATAGATATTTTCCGGTATAAAATCTTATGCATCATGATTTGAACAGCTTCGAGGCTTCGAGATGTTAAAAGCAGTGTATCTGGACCCTAGTCCATTCGATTTGGAGAGGGATCTGGTGACTCCAACTTTTAAGTTGAAGAGGCCTCAGTTGCTTAAATACTACAAGGTATGTCTTGCACTCTGAATATATGTTAATTAAAGGGAAGTGCTTTTTTCAACAGTACATGGATTGTAGTCCTACACTATGAAGCCATTTTCAACAGTACCATTAAACCTCTCGAAGAAAACTGAAGATCACTATCCTGTAACTACAAATTCACACAAACCCAAATACAACCAACTGCACCTGCAATTTCTAGCTCCAGATTGAATATTCCTACTCAGGCCAGGGAGCAATTTCTACACTACTGTATATGGACTTATTAGGAGAAGCTCTTTTATTTCACAGATGAGGTTCTGATTTCATAGCACTATCATTGGATTGGAAAAAGAACACGACTGCATACCTTTATTCCCATACTTATTTAGTACTATATATAATAATCTTTTCCTCATCAAAACTTCAGTTTTAATTGTGCCAAACCTTTTTCTGATGCACCATTATGTGGCATATACAGCAACACATAGAGGAGATGTACAAAGAAGCTAAGGGATCAAAGGCATGAGATGAACATTGCAGCCTCCTAATATGCAGTCATTAGATGAAGAAAAAGACTTCTTGACAGAAGGATAACAATGATGATCAATGTAGCAAGACATACTTCCCAAACCTAGTAGCAATCTATTTTCAATACTTTGTATGCAAAAATCCGCATTGTTCAATGAATGGCGATTCAGCTTGCTATTATAATCTTTCACTTAAGATTGGAAGAGTGAACAGTTTATGCCTGAAAAAAAGGATTTACTTTTCAATCTGATAACTGAAGCTCACTACTACCTCTACCGACAAGAGCACAGCTGAATCTAACGGCAAGCCATGGATAATTCCTTTACTTTGATCCTTTGGGATGAACAAAAGTACCTTTCAAGCTGATTAAAATAGAAATTGAAGTTTATGATACTGCTACAATGGAAAATCTTAATGCCATTAAGTTCAATGTACAGAAAAAGAAAAACTATCACAGAAAATTCAGTGCTAGGAAGAACAGAAAATGAATTGAAATTGAGATCTATGAGATAGAATGAACGCCGGTTAATTTGGCTTTGGGTATTCCTAGCTACCTGCATACCTTCTTTGCTTGCAAGCCTTCCTTTCTTAGTCGTACACATTGTCAGACAACTTGCTGTAGCTCTCTGGATTAGCAATGAAGCTCTTACCACATGGCCAGAAGCCGCAGCTACTTTGCAGTGGATCTTGTTCGAATCTCATGTTGCTGTTCTCCTTTAAGTCATACCAAAAGAGACCATTGTGTTTTGAAAGTAATATCTTCTCATGTCCATCTGATTTTGAATAAGCAAGTAATTGAGGTCCCATTTCTGGTTCGGGCATAGTTTCTGTACCAATTTTGTAGTTCAATGTAGCCAACTTAGTCCATGAGCGTTCTTCACCAGATTTCTTCATGACCCAAGTATCATAAACTTTGTCCTGGTATGCCAATAATGCCATAGAATGATAGTGCCTAATGAATAGGCATAAACATCCATCCAAAACTCCCAAGTCTACTCTCTGATTTATATACTTGTCTGAGCTGAGAGCATGAATGGGCAGTGGCAATTCATCCCATTGCTCAGATGAAAGATCAAAACAAAGAATAGAAATCTCTCTATAATGGCGACCCCTCCTAGTCAGCCAGTGTAGCTTGTTATTGGAATAAAAACCATGAGCATTTTTAACAGTACCAAACATACTAGGCCACGGGTTGTAGGATCCATGCTTCCCGTTAGGCGGCGCTTGAGCAGGCATTGTCCAAGAATTAGACCTCAAGCTATAGATCAATGCCCCTTCTCCCAGCTTATTTATTGTCAAGATCTTATAATCATCGTTTCGCATATCATACCCAAATCCAAATATAGCAGGTCCTTTCAGTTGTCTCGACATGTTCTCATGATGGCAATAGGGTGGTACCCGTGGTGGTTTCTTGAAAGGGTGTATAATTTCTCTTATAGTACGCGTTAATGGATTACATAAAGCGATCAAGCAACTATCATAAGAGTTGCATACACATAGCAAGCCATTGCATGAGCCTACAATCTGGGCCACCTCAAAAGTGCACGAGATTGGATTGCTAACAAAGCCAGTCCATGGCAACTTAACCTTTGTGGGTTGAGATGGATTATGAATGTCATCAATAACGTAAAGGTAGTAATTATCTGTATAGACGACGGATAGATTACCACTTTGGTTCTTCGTTGCTTCGAGGGCCAGGGGAATGAGATTGCACCAAAACTTAGATACACTTCTGAATCGCATTAGGGATTTGACGGGAAGCCTTTGCATTATGTCTAAAATCACATCCATTGGAATGTAGCTAGCCTTCATGTTTTGTTGTTGGCGAACTCGGGTTACGGTTGATGAATCTTGAAACAACAATATCACTGCCGTATGACCATGTGCCTAACCACTTGACTTTTTAACTGATGAGTACAAGAAGCACTTAGATCTGAAAAGAGAGAAGAAACACAAGTCATGAAAAAAGAAACCCAATGAAATTATATGATCGATCTACATAAGTTGGAGATCACCAATGGTACCTGGTTTTTAAAAAGTTGAAGGAGGCTAATGAATACTCCGGACAAGCTTTTCTCCAGGCTCAAACATAAGGACTTATACGGGCAATGTTTAAATGTGGGTTTTCAAGCCCTAGAAACATTTCATTTAATTAGGATTCGTTTGATTCATTTAAGTAACAAACAAACAAGTAAACAACCACTATGATTCCTAGCAGCCTGATTTCTCCTCTCATTTACAAATCACAGTATTACATTCTTCAGGTTACTAAGGGCCAATTTTTAGACTATTCCCCATCGGATTACGGTTCTCGATTTATTTGTTTCACTATATTTCAACAATATTATGTGTATTTTTTTCTTGTTAATATTCAATCACTTGTAGATTTGCCTTCTTTCTTTTTCATGGAAATTCTCTCTTTTACCTAATGTTGGGACTACTGAACATACAAAAGATCCGTTTTGCATTATCTACACCGTCGAGCAAGCGACATAATCATATGTAATATGTATAAGCAAGCTAGCTCGTGAGAGAAAGCAATACAAGATTGGGCAACCAGCAATGCTGGAGAGTGGAGACTACATTGCACTTTGCCGAAGGGGCAAGGCTAGAAAAACATTACTTGATTAGCACAGCAAATAGAACGGGACAGGAGCACAAAGTATGCAGATCGATTAAACTGAAAGTCGGAAACTGGATATTTGCCTTCAATTCTTCCTAGCTACCGCAGCCTCCTTCGCATCTTGTTAGCCTTTCTTTCTTTTTCGACCACATTGCCAGACATCATGCAGTAGCTCTCTGGAATAGGAACTAGGCTTTTAGCACAAGGCCAGAAACCGCAGCAACTTTCCAGTGGATCCAGTTCGAATCTAATGCTTGTGTCATTTTCTAAGTCATGCCAAAATAGACCATCCCGTTTCGAAAATAAGATCTTCTCATGTTCTCCGTCCGAATTTGGAATAAGCCAATGATCGATGCCCCATTTCTGGTTTGCGCATATAACTTGTACCAATTCCAACTTGGTACTTCAAGGTAGACAACTTGGTCCACGAGCTTTGTACACCATATTTATTCATGACCCAGGTATCAAAAACCCGGTCACTGTATGCACTAGCATGCCAGTGCGTAATGAATAGGCAGAAACATCCATCCAAAACTCCCAAGTCTAGTTCCTGATTTATATACATGTCTGAGCTGAGAACATGACTGGGCAGTGGCAATTCATCCCATTGTTCAGATGAAAGATCAAAACAAAGAATAAACATCTCTTCAGAATTGAAATCCCACGTCATCCAGTGTAACCTGTTGTTTGAGTACAAACCATGAACATTGTCATTACTAACACTACCATATCTACGGTTCTTGAATTCCTGCTTCCCGTTAGAGGGTGTTTGAGCAAGCATTGTCCAAGAATTAGACCTCAAGCTATAGATCAATGTCACTTCTACCCGCTGAGTCAGTGTCACGATCTTATAATCATCGTTTCGCATATCATACCCAAATCCAAATATAGTAGGTCCTTTCAACTGTCTCGACATGTACTCATGTTGCCAATAGGGCGATGCCCGTGGTGGTTTCTTGAAAGGATGTATAATTTCTCTTATGGTACGCTTGAATGGGTTACATAAAGCGATCAAGAAACTGTCATAAGAGTTGCATACACACAGCAAACCATTGCATGATCCTACTATCCTGGCCACCTCAAAAGTGCACGAGATAGGATTGCTAACAAAGTTAGTCCAAGGAAACTTAAGCTTTGTGGGTTGAGATGGATTATGAATGTCATTAATAAAGAAAAGGTAGTAATTATCTGAATAAACGATGGATAAATTACCACTTCGGTTCATCGTTGCTTTGAGGGTTATGATGATGAGATTATACCAGTACTTAGATACACTTCTGAATCGTATTAATGGTTTGATGGGAAGCCTTTGCATTATGTCTAACATCACATCCATTGGAATGTTGCTAGCCTTCATGTTTTGTTGTTGGCGAACTCGGGCTACGGTAGATGAATCTTGAAACAACAATATCACTGCCGGTAGATGAGTACAAGAAGCGCTTGCATTTGAAAAGAGAGAACCACAAGTCATGAAAAAAAAAGGAATTATATGATCGATCAGATGATCACAATGGTACTTGGTTTTGAAAAATTTGAAGGAGACTAAAGAACACAAATAAACTTTCCTCCAGGCTTAAAATGAATTAAACGGAAAATGTTTAGATGTGGGTTTTAAAGCCCGAGAAACATGTTATTTCATCAGGATTCGTTTGATTTTCTACTAGAAAACAGGAAAGCAGAGAAATATATGCATCAGTGGCCTAACTTATAGGGCTACAAGTAACAAACAAACAAAACAACCACTACGATTCTCATTTCCTAACAGCCTGAACGGGACAGGAGCACAAAGTATGCAAATTAAACTGAAATTAAGCCCTCAACTCTTCCTAGCTACCGCAGCCTCCTTCGCGTCTTGCAAGCCTTTCTTTCCTTTTTGACCACATTGCTCGGTATCATACTGTTGCTCTCTGGAATAGAAACGAGGCTTGTAGCACAAGGCCAGAAACCGCAGCAACTTTCCAGTGGATCTAGTTCGAATCTCATGCTTGTGTGATAATTTAAGTCATACCAAAATAGACCATCCCGTTTCGACAATACAATCTTCTCACGTCCTCCGTCCGATTTAGAATAAGCCAGTGATCGATGCCCCATTTCTGGTTGGCGTACATTACTTCTACCAACATGGTTTATCAATGTAGCCAACTTGGACCATGAGTGTTGTACACCATATTGTTTCATGACCCAAGTTTCAAGGTCATAGCATCTAGCAGGCTGTCTAAAGAATAGGCATAAACATCCATCCAAAACTCCCAAGTCCAATTCAACTCCCCATTCTGTTCTGAGAGCGATATGATCAGGCAGTGACAATTCATCCCATTGCTCAGAAGATAGATCGAAGCAAATAATACAAAGCTCTCTGGAATTGATTAGCTTTCGATTCATCCAATGCAGCCTGTTGTTGTAAAAGTGACCATGAACGTTATTGTCCAACAATTCACGCTTCCACCACCAACTGGAAGGCATTTGAGTAGACATTGTCCAAGAATTAGAACTCAAGCTATAGATCATAGTGCGTTCTCCCCACTTATTTAGTGTCACGATCTTATAATCATTGTTTCGCATATCATACCCGAAACCAAATATAGCAGGTCCTTTCAACTGTCTCGACATGAACTTATGGTTGCAATAGGGTGGTGCCCGTGGTGGTTTCTTGAAAGGGTGCGTAATTTCTCTTATGGTATGCGTTAATGGGTTACATAAAGCGATCAAGCAGCTGTCATAAGAGTTGCATACACAAAGCAAGCCATTGCATGAGCCTACAATCCTGCCTACCTCAAAAGTGTCCAAGGAATGATTTTTAACAATCCTAGTCCATGGCAACTTAAGTCTTGTGGGTACAGATGGATTATGAATGTCATCAATAACGTTAAGGTAGCAACAATCTAAGTACGTGACGGATAGTTTACCACGTTGGTTCACCTTCGCTTCAAGGGCTACGATGAAATCGTGGGTTTTCATGAGGTTGCACCAATCTTTACATACGCTTTTGAATTGCATGATTGATTTTAAGGGCAGCCTTTGTAGGATGTCGAAAATCACATCCATGGGAATGTAGCTTCCAGCCATATCAAAAATTTTGAAACAACAATGTCACTGCCGCTAGGAGTTATATGACGATGTTCCTAACTACTTAAACAAAAGGCATATGATCGATCTATGTAACTAGCAAACGACAACAGCTTGAAAAATTGAAGGATGTTTATGGAAACAAGTTTACCTCAAGGCCCAAACATATGGAAATTGAAGGGAACACGATTGTTCGTTTTGACTGCACACCACAAAAGTAGGGCAATATGTATTAACCTAATTGTCCTCTTTTTTTTGAAAAAAAAAATTATTCAATATTTTAGAGAATGGCTTAGGAAAAAAACTGTACAATATTTTAGGGAAGGTAAGCCCAGGGACCACCAAGGACACAAAGACACTTGTGAACCTTTATATGCCTGGATCTTGCGATGGCAAATCGGGGTAACAGGTCAACCCATGTAATTAATCTTGTCATTTTGTGTGTCAAAATAAGTTAAATTTTGTATAAAATGATCAGGTATTAAGTCTAATGGAAAAAAAATATGGGAGTTGTTATTCACTACCCTAATTTTTTCCAGTTTGATATACCGGGTGTACACTGTATCGGGTGAATTTATAACTAATAATTAAAGTACCGACTAATAGCATCAAAAATGTGACTAATAATATATGTTGTAAAAGTAGACATAAGTTCACCCTGTGTATGGGTACACTGGATATACCTAAGAATTTGAGATACAAGATTGGGTAACTAGCAAAGCTGGAGACTTCATTGCACTTTGCCGAAGGGGCAAGGCCAGAAAACATTACTTAGCACAGGAAAAGAGAACGGGACAGAAGCACAAAGTATGCAGATTAAACTGAAAGTCAGAAATTGGATATTTAGCCTTCAACTTTTCCTAGCTACCGCAGTCTCCTTCGCGACTTGCAAGCCTTTCTCTCTTTTCGACCACATTACTAGACATCATACTGTTGCTCTCTGGAATAGAAACCAGGCTTTTAGCACAAGGCCAGAAACCGCAGCAACTTTCTAGTGGATCCAGTTGGAATATAATGTTTGTGTCATTTTCTAAGTCATGCCAAAATAGACCATCCCGTTTCGAAAATAACATATTTTCATGTCCTCCGTCCGATTTGGAATAAGCCAATGATCGATGCCCCATTGTTGGTTTGCGTATGCTTCTTATACCAACTTGGTACTTCACGGTAGACAACTTGGTCCATGAGCTTTGTACACCATATCTATTCATGACCCAAGTATCAAAAACCCAGTCACTGTATGCACTAGGATGCCAGTGCATAATGAATAGGCATAAACATCCATCCAACACTCCCAAGTCTACTTCATCGTGACTGTATCTGAGAGCATGACTGGGCAGTGGCAATTCATCCCATTCCTCAGATGAAAGATCAAAACAAACAATACAAAACTCTGCATAATTGAAATCCCAAGTCATCCAGTGTAACTTGTTGTGGGAGTAAATACCATGAACATTCTTAATAGGATCAGCATATCTACGGTTCTTGAATTCCTGCTTCCGGTTAGAAGGCGTTTGAGCAGGCATTGTCCAAGAATTAGACCTCAAGCTATAGATCAATGTCACTTCTCCCCGCGGATTCAGTGTCACGATCTTATAATCATCGTGTCGCATATCATACCCAAATCCAAATATAGCAGGTACTTTCAAGTGTCTGGTGGACTTGTACTCATTTTGGCCATAAGGTGATGCCCGTGGTGGTTTCTTGAAAGGGTGTATAATTTCTGTAATGGTACGCGTGAATGGGTTACATAAAGCGATCAAGCAACTGTCATAAGAGTTGCATAAACAAAGCAAGCCATTGCATGAGCCTACAATCCTGCCCACCTCAAAGGTGGGGCGTGAGGAATAGGATATAACTCCGATATTTCTAACCATCCTAGTCCATGGCAACTTAAGTCTTGTGGGTTGAGATGGATTATGAATGTCATCAATAACTTTAAGGTAGCAACAATCTACGTACGCGACGAATAGTTTACCACGTTCGTTCACCTTGGCTTCGAGGGCTACGATGAAATCATGCGTTTTCATGAGGTTGCACCAATCTTTACATACGCTTTTGAATCGCATGATTGATTTTAAGGGCAGCCTTTGTAGGATGTCGAAAATCACCTCCATAGGAATGTCGCTTCCAACCGCCATATCAATTTTGAAACAACAATTATCACTGCCGCTAGGACTTATATGACGATGTTCCTCACTAATTAACAAAAGGCATAAAATCGATCTATGTCACTAGCAAACGACACCAGCTTGAAAATTTGAAGGATGTCAATTGGAAACAAGTTTTACCTCAAGGCCCAAACATCGGGAAATTAAAGGGAACACGATTGTTCGTCTTGACTGCACACCACCAACAGTAGGGCATTAATAGGTCTACCAAATAATGTTCTACAGATCGGCTTAGGAAAAAAACTAGAGGGGGAGCCCTCAATAAGTATTAACCCAAAGGGTTACGACTTATATATAAGTAGTAATAACTCTAGGTAACCGATTTTATTTTAGAACCACTCTAGGTGGTAGTAATAACTAATAACCTAGCTTTTTCTATAAAAAAAAAAACAAACTAATAACCTAGCAACGTAACCACCACGGACACAAAAATAGCAACGAACTTCTTATTGTGTAATTCGGGTTATTAGGTCAACCCATGTAATTAATCGTGCCATTTTTATTTCGGTGTCAAAATAAATTAAATTTTGCAAAAAGTGATCACAAATTAAGTTTAATGCAAAAAAATTATAAATGGATCGTATTTGTGTTTACTTTCAGTAACTTCATGTCACAATCGTGTCTAATGGGTGTCGTATCATTGTCTCTTCTCATCTCTTGCGAGCCCGAGATTGCTTTCTTACTAAGGTTGTGTTTTGCTCGCCAATAATACTACAGTTTATTTTTTTTCAGTTCAATTCAATTTATTTCAATTCAGTTCAGCTTTAGTTATAAGTTTAATTGTCTTTAGTTTTTTTAAGTTCAGTTAAGCATCTTTTAGTTTTTTTAAGTTTTTTTTTTTCAGTTTTTTTCGGTTCAAATCTTTCTAGTTGACCAAGACAAACCCTAACTCCCTTCTAAACCCCGAAAAATAATAATCTACCTACCCCACAACATCTTCCAATTTTCAGGGTAACATTGCATACATCACACCTCCTCAGTATCGCATTCGAGATGCAATTATATTGAGTTGTTGTTGTTGTAAATAATAAAAATATAAAAAAAAGAAACAGGCCTTAATAGTCCTCTCGGACCAATTCTCATGGGCCGTACATCTGTATGGGCATGACTAGCCCAATCAACCAACCATCCTCTCACACCTCAAGCAAAAAAAAACAATTTAAACAATAATCAAATGGGCAGCTCAGCAAACCTGCAACATAAACAAAGGTGGTTTCTTTTCTTTCTAGGAGAGAAGAAGAAGATGCGTAGCTAATTTTTATTTTGCTTCTCTTTTCTTAGGGTTCACTCATTTTCATTTCATACCCATTTCCCATTTTTCTTTTATTTCCACCCACAAAAAAAAATATTAAATTTTTATACTATGCCTCCTCAGATATTGTCAAAGTTGAGGGAAGTTGGGAGGAGGGGTGGCAGTAGATTGTTATTATACCAAAAGAATAATAAGATTTTAAATGGTAGTGATCAAATAAGCAAAAGGGTATTGTTTAATAATAATGGGCAAGTTAGATGTGTGAGTAGCATTGCTGGGATTGATCGGTATTGTTGTTATGAGAATAAGAAGTTTGGGAATAGAAATAATGAATACCCAAATGGGAATTTGAATAATTTGTTGAGTGGGAATGATGTTTTGCAAAAAAGATGGTTTCTTGGGTGTGGTGATGGTGAAGAAGGTAGTGCTCTTTCTAAGGTTCATGAGGAAAGAATTGTTCTTGGGTGAGTTTTTTTCTTTGTGTTTTTTTTTTGGCTTTGGGTGTTTGTTTTGGTTGTGATCTTTGTGTGTAAGTGTATTGATATTATGCATTTTGGTTGTTTGGAATTTTTGTTATAATGTTGGAAGGTTGGATTTTTTGTGTGTTGATTTGAGGTAACAGAGAAGTATCTGATTTGAATCATTTGATCATAGGAGGAAATTTAGAACTGGTCATTGGGTTAGTGAATTCTAGTTGTTGATGGCTTTGTGGATAATGGATATGCGTTTGTCGAATCTGATTTTTGTTATCAATGGTCTATTGGTGTTGTATGCGAGCACTATCAATTAGAGTGCTGGTTGGTTTGATCAGTTGATTGCTTAATGTGATCTCTGAATGTGCTAGATACATGTAATACCATTCACCGAATGTGTAGAAGGAAAAAAGAAAACCGAGATGATGTCTTTCGCTTGTGTGTGCATTATACTTCTTCTGGGTATTAGAGTATCTCTTTAAATGAGTAGGAAGTTTCAGATGTTGAAGGGAAATTAGTGTGCTTAGTACAATGCCTGTGGTAATTAGAGCTGTGAAGCCTTACTATAGCATGCTAAGGTATTCTTCTAAGCAGGTACTCGCCCGAGCAGCTATATGCTGTTGTTGCAGCTGTAGATTTGTATGAAGATTTCTTACCTTGGTGTCAAAGGTCGGACATTGTTCGGCGTTTTCCTGATGGTTCATTTGATGCGGAATTAGAGATTGGTTTTAAGTTTCTCGTTGAGAGTTATGTTTCCCATGTGGTCCTTGAGAAGTCAAAGATGATCAAGGTATACGGTTTTTGTGGCTTCTTCTTTCACTTCCAATTTTCTCAACTGATGTATGGTCCTGTGATTTTTTCTAGTGTACAATAGATTTAAGGCTGAAGGTCTGTGATTAGTCATGAACGTGCAAATTTTAAGCGAGTTGAGAATCTTGAGTGTTGATTAGGATCACATTGGAATTTAATGACAGCAGAGTGACGCAAGTTTTAGGTATTGTTCGAGAGGCAGTTTTTCATGCTTGAGCTTTTATCTTACTTTGCATGCTATGTAGCATGTTTTGTAATCAAATGGTCGCCTAGGTATCCTCATTTCCTCACTGCAACTTTTCATGGCTTTATGTCAATTTACTCCAGTGAATTGTATACCTTTTTGACGTCTTTTCCAGTAGTGTATTATAGAGATTCAACTTATGTCTATTTCAATAAAAAAATTGTGGGATCTTACGATGGCATTCAGCAGTGAAAGTAGGGGCATCTTTTTAATACATACAGCATTGGAGTTGAAATATGAACGTCCTGATTGGATATCTGGATTCTTAAGCTAATGCGCAGTAATGCCAGAATTACCCTAAGGTGCTCTGTGATTAAATGGTGGCCTTGTATCCACACTAGTCCTTTTCATAGGTCTGTCCAATCTACCCCAATGAGTATATTGCTACGAATTGCGTGGTATTCAAACATGTACTTGTGTTTTATTTGAACATCATATTGAAGGCTACTTCAAAGTTGTAATGGAGGGAAGATCTGGTAGTTTTTGAAAGGTATTTCTAATGGCAAATTATATGGGAACTTGGCAGTGATGGTAGGGGCATCTTTTTGATCAATGAAAGTTTGGAGATGAATGATGGACTTTCTGATTGGATTTACTGGATTTGTTATCTGATGAACATTTTAAATGCGTTTTAAGAAATATCCAACTTGGTATTGGGTTTGGCGGTTTGCTACTGCACAAATTTCTCCAAATGTTACATTAGAAGGTAGGATCAGTGCTGCTGAGACTATGGTTAGGAACTTAGGATCAACAATTGTGTTTCTTCCCGTGAAATCTGATACCCTAGTTGAGTTGTAATTTTTCTGGTAACCTATATGGGATGAGATGTTTGATCTGTTCTCACTTTTGGTTTAGTTACATGGTGTATGTTTAATGCCTGGTCTTACTCTGTTAGTATCTGAATGGGAATTATTTGTGTCCATTCGTTTGACATATTGTGCGCTGTGTTGTCAGACCACTGCATCAGAAAGCAACCTTTTTGAGCATTTGATCAATGTATGGGAATTCAGTCCTGGACCAACACCAGAAACTTGTAACGTCTACTTTTTGGTTGATTTCAAGTTCCGGTCACCACTCTACCGGCAGGTAATGTGGCTTTAGGATGTCTTAGCAACTCCCCCCCCTCTCACCCAACACATTACACTTACGCATACTGTTCTGTCACTATGGAATTATTTGGTAGTGGTCGCTGGTCAGAGTATGATCACTCTGAATTCGGCCTTAAGATGTGCCGCTCTGGTTCCATTTGTCTCATAGGCTGTCGATTTTAACAGGTGGCATCAATGTTCTTTAAGGAGGTTGTTTCTCGATTGGTCAGCTCATTCACTGATCGGTGCCGCCTAATATATGGTCCGGGGGCAACAATTACTCAGAATAATTGAGCAAATGGCTTAGGTCCTGTTGCTACTCTGATTAAACTGCAAGATAAGTGACAATTAGGAGGCTTGTTATACTCTGTCGGTAGCTGTTTCTGGTGATGCCAAGATTTTTGGTAAGCCCCTCTGAATCTCACAGTTATTTTTTGTTTGGTCCGTTCATTTCACTGTGTTGTGGCCTTCGAGCTATAAGATGTAGACCTGAACGGCTGAATGAAATACTTGTTTGTGTCACTCACATTACACTAAGTGCTTTCATTTCTGAACTTCTTTCGGACAGGTTCTGATGTTTGGATCACTGCTTTTCTATGGCGCTTGCATACTTTGTTATGGCCACGGGCTACAGTTACAGAACTCGAGTTGCAGAGAACTCTGACTTCCAAAACTGTGACATTCTTCGAGTATGCTGCTAAGTTATCAAGATAGGACACTCTTTTTCCGTATATGAAGTTGTATTATGACATGACTATAGAGGTACTCAACTGTTAGGATGTACCAACTTTACACACTTACTAAGAATGTGTTCGCCACCTGAGCACAGAATGTTTTGATGGATTTTGTTTCAGTTTTCACATGGAAATCACGGTTCATGAACCACGTACTGACCAAGCTTTGGTAATGTGTCTCTGAATGTTCAAACTACCGGTCAGCTGAATATACATTCAGAGCGCCAAATGCTTTGTCATTATGTCTGCAATGGTAATTCTATACTCGCAAAGAAGACCGATTTTGGCTGCCTCGAATCAAAAACCAACTCTAATTAATCTCACTCTGCTATTAAGCGCTTACGGAAATGAAAGTGCAGCAACTTACGTTGAATATTAATCTTTCTGTCTGAGAAAGTGGTTGGTGGTCATGAATGTTGATCTCTGAGATAATATCATGCTCTTGGAGTCTTGGTGATATACAACATCAAAGAGGCTCTTTAAATTTTTTTTTTTTTGGATGATATTGTTATTGTTGGGGTTCTGTAAAACCTATTTAAACTAGAAACTTTTCTTTTTAAATCGATATTTTTCTTTATTTAGACTTTTTCGGACCAAAATACCCTCATGTGGGTGAAAGGGTTACTTGGTTGTTAGACTTTTTTCCTACCTTTTCCCCATTTTCCTTTATTTTAGTGTCTTTTCTCTGTCGTCACATTCATCTCCCATCTTCCCTTCCCTATTATCAATGAAAAAAGCACACCATTAAACACAGAAAATTGTGTTAACTGGATTTATAGATAAAACAAGATTATTAATGACTAAAAGAATTGATTCATAATCGTCTTTTGATGATTAGCCCACCTCATATATGAAACAGGTGGATCATATTATTATAATTCTATTATTATCCTATATTTCTTAGGTAGTGCCATTCTGTCAATGGTTACCTACATTTAAACCTGTTCATCGGTGATCGGGTTTCGAATTTGGTTTTTTCCAGGTGTGGTCATTTTTGGTTTAAAATTTTCAGTAACAGATTTGGGTCGAGCTTGACCCAACGGGTTTGTATTTTTTTCCGCTAAAAATATTATATTATTGATAATTTATTAAAATTTAAACATTTTTTCATTTTTTTAAAAATGTTATTAACGTTATTATATTTTTAATAATATTGTAATTGCTAAATTTACATTTATGAATATGTTATTGGAAAAATGAGTCGGTTGGGTTAAACCCAAATTTTACCCTTTTTTTTGTGTTCGTAATCGGGTCGGGTAAATTTGTACTGGGTCAACCTAACATTCCCCCTCATCCTAGCCCCACAAAATAAATCTTTTTCTTTTCCTGATTAAGCTGTGATTTCGTTTTTTTAAAAAAAATTTACATTTGTTAGAATTATTGGCACAACTAAGCAAAACACCATACACCATTTGCCTTCTCAATAGTCCTTAACAAGTTAACATACTGTATCAATAATTCAACCATCCTTCAATCCTTCCACAACCAATAACCCCACCTCAATCAGAGTCAATCCTCCCAATACACAGTCACACACATACACACACAATACGCTCCAAGCAAACCAAACCACCCCAACTTTGAATTATTTTTTAAAAAAAAAACCACGAAAAAACCATGACAAGAAATAACCTTCCTACTCACCTCACAACAACAACTAGGTCCCACCCTAACTCACACTACCTCACCCTCGAAAATCCCCCTCTCAACCGTCACCCTCCGTTGTGGGCGGGCGGCCCTTTTGGTTAACCCGCCCCTTCTCTTTCGGATCTTAAATACAATACCCCCACCTCCTCACCCTTATCTCCACCTACTCCTCTCTCTCACCTCTCCTTTCAGATCTCATCTCATCTCATCTCATGATGGCTTCCCCTCCTCAATCCTCCTCCCCTTCCCCCTCTCCCCCTAACGTTACCGTCACCATCTCATCCCCCCACGACCCAAATACCCATCCTACCCCTAACTCCCCTCCTATGGCCACCCCTCTTTCTCTCATCCCCCTCTCCCTCCCCCTCGCCCAGGCCCAACTCATCACCCCAACCCAAGCCCAACCCATCTCCCTCTCCCAAGCCCAAACCATCACCCCAACAACAACAACAGCAACAACAATCCTTTCCCTCACCAACCCCCCCTCTTCATCCTCACGTCGCCTCCCACCGCCATGCTGGACACCCGACGAGACGTCAGCCCTAATCGACGCGTACAAGGATAAATGGTACGCGCTACGAAGAGGCAACTTACGTGCAGCACACTGGGAGGAAGTAGCGTCTGACGTACACCGTCGTTGTCCTCACGCGCCCCCACCACCCAAAACAGCTGTTCAGTGCCGTCATAAGATGGAGAAGCTTCGTAAGCGGTACCGCGCTGAGCTTCATCGTGCTAAGTCGACGTTGCCTCATCATCGATTCTCGTCTTCGTGGCCTCACTTTAATAAGATGCACTCTATGGAGCTCGGCACCAACCCCGATGAGATCAACAATAATACTATTGCTGCTGCTATGCCTCATCAACCCCACTCTCTCTCCTCCCCCCAGCTGCAGCAGCCGTCCCCAGATCTGGATGATGACGACGATGATGACGTGGATGCGGGGATGGGGGGTATGGGGATGATGGGTATGGGGATGGATATGGATGTGCCTGGGGAGGATTATTATAGAAGGGCATTTCTGGCAAATAATGTTAATAATGGGAATTTGGGTGGTCAAGGGCAAAATAGTCATCAGAATGGGTTGAAGATTAAGATAGCTGCTGGTGGGAATAATAATAATAGTAATAATTCGGGGGGTTATCGGACCCCGAACACTCATCCCCCCCATGGACATGCTAGTCCGAATTTGGGTGCCGGGTATGGGTACCAGAGGTCGAAGTTCGGGAGTGCGAGTAGTAATACTAATAATAGTAGTTTTAATACGCCGATGGCGACACCGCAAGGGAGTCAGTATGATGTGAGGTCTGTGAGGAGCGGGAGTGTTGGAGGGAATAATAGTAATGGGATGGGCGGGTTTGGAGAGATGGTGGTGAAGAAGCGGAAGAGGAGCGATTTGGGAGGAGGAGGGGGAGGGAGGGAAGGGAAGAGGGAGAGGGAGAGAGAGAGTGGAGGAGGGGATGAAGCGATGATGGAGATGGTGGAGGCGATAAGGATGTTAGGAGAAGGGTTTGTGAGGATGGAGAAGATGAAGATGGATATGATGAGGGAGACGGAGAGGATGAGGATGGAGATGGAGATGAAGAGGACTCAGATGATTCTTGAGTCTCAGCAGAGGATTGTCGAGGCGTTTTCTAAAGGATGGGCTGACACTAATAACGGCAGCAGCGGAAACACCAGCAATGGCAACGCCCACAACCTTAACAGTATTGGCAAGGTTGTTGTCAAGAAGGATATGGATGATTCTTCTTCGTGATAATATTGATGATCGTGTCATTGTGCTGATTAAGAATTTCATGTTATGTTATTCACTAGTTATTATGTTATGTTTGTTAGGGTAAAGATGTTGATGAAGTTAACATTGTTAAGCTTTTATCCTTAAGTATTTGGTTGGATTTAGTAGTTTGGTTTAAAGGTTACTAGAGCTCAGTGTTTAGAGGAGTCAGGGTTATAGATTTGGAGGATTTTGCATTTTGTAGGCGGTGGCGTTCGGAAATGTGAATGTTGTTGTTGGAGGAATAGGAAATGTGATTGAGTTGGGAGTGGATGATTCAACTATGTGTAGATTTTGTATGGTTCTAAACTAGTTTGTTATTATTAGCATTTTCTAATCTTGTAACCAAGAGCTTGAATGACCTTGTTCAAATGATCTACTATTGTCAAATCTTTGCCCTGTTTCTTATGCTTTTGATTTTTAATTAATAATCCATTTGTTTTCATTAGATTGAACTGTTTGTTATTTCTGCATGATGTGCTAGCCATCTATTGTTGTTGTGAATGAGGCATTTCAGTTTGGTTTTATGAGTTGATGTGCTTGGTACTAGTAGCTATATGGCACAATGAATGTTTTTGGTGATGCAAACTATTTGGAAGGTCATGGTCTCATGGATGAGTAAAGCAGAGCTCGGATTTGATCGTATCTGTTGTCATGGCCATGAGCTCTGAACAAAGACACTCGCGGTTGTTATGCTTCTTGTAACAGTTGTTTCACTGTCTATGATTCGGGTCTCAGGGTGAGGACAGATTGAGAGGTAGGAATTCTGGTCATTGGAGTTCCCATCTTGGGAAATAGGTGCACTTCGATAGACTAGTTTCGACCGGAAATGATCAGTAGCTGAAATTATATGCTCTGAATATCAGCTCTGGTGATTTTGTCTCTCCTTTTCTTTTTTTCTTTTTTGGCAAATATGGCACTGCTCTGGTGTACCTCCATGGCTTCAGTTTAGCACCCGAACTAGGGATTTTTTTTTGTTGGAGGGGAACTAGAGTTGATTTCTGATCTTTCCTCGGAGTCGTCCTGAGTAGAGTAAATGGTAATGATGCAGATGTGGGTGCTAAATTGCTGATGTGTTTATTTACCCCTGAGGTTTTAGGTATCTGCCTGATGTATAATTGCACAGTGATACAGTTATGCTTCGTCTAACTTCCATGACTTATTTTTTTTCTTTTGGCAAAATTCTACGACTATTCTAGTGAAGCAATTTCATAGCCATTTGATATTCGAAGTTGTTGAGGGTACATTATACTGAGGCCAGCTTGACAGCTTCTGGAACACTAGGTATTTGAGCTAATTCAGTTTCTGAAATAATAGTCTAGTTATATAATTGGACTCCATCTTGTTGCTTCTTGATTCTGTATCACACAAATCTGACTGTTTCGACTTTGAAGTTGCATAATCGTTGGTAAGCTCAGTGAAGTTACTGGTCCAGTACAAATGGCTCCCCATTGTGGCCTTTCGAAAAGATTAACAGCTGCGGCAGGTTCTCAAATGTAACCAGTTTAACCTCGTGAGAATTTGACGGTTTGACCTGATGCACGAAAGTTTTTTTTGATGGCGATGACCGGAAGTCTGAAATGTGATGATTATAAGAATAATTTGAGCAATATGCAAGACAATGAAACTACAGTTGTCAACCAACAAAACCGAACAGTATGAAATAACAACCAATGAAGAAAATGCGACAAAAATTATGGCCCATGCAGGGGTCGAACCTGCGACCTTGGCGTTATTAGCACCACGCTCTAACCAACTGAGCTAATGGGCCACCTTGATTATTGTGCACGGTTGGCAATCTTATTTCTCAATGCTCTGGTCAGGCACTCAGGCTAATGATCTTTTTAGGCAATACTGCTGCACAGCAGTCTGCACTCTGCAGAGTTGAGCTTGTCATGTTTTTTATTTTTGCTGCATAGGTCAATGTTGATAGCCAATGCGTGCGTATTGAGAGTACTATCGGAAGAATATTTAACTTTGAACTTCTCTACTCCGTATTATGATTTGTACAGATTCAATCTCTTTCAGTTTGAGGAACGGACATGTAGAGAACAGTATCTTACAGCACCATTGTCTGGTTGTCAGATGTAGACAGATGTTAAAGAGATTGAGAAACTTTATAGAGGAGGTGCACTTGATACAAATCTCAAACACTCACAGATTTATTATCATTTCACACAAATGGAAAGCACGTCCCAACGTATGAATTTGAATGGCTCACATAATTTTAACAGTTGTACAAACACTCCAATCACAAGCTGCCCGAGCAGTCAGCGGATGTACAAACATGCCAAGCTACAGCCTTGGGTGAAATGATCCATTTACAGGACCCAGAGGATCAAGTACCACACTGGGTAGACCATTAAAAGAATTATGCCAACGGTGTTTGATATTCCGTTGGCTCTTGTGAAGGAGTTCCTGAATCCACCTGAGGCACGGATGTGTTCTTGCAACAGGTAACAACCAATCACCAAACATACTCCTGCCCCAACCCAGTCACCACGGAAGGTGTCGGCAAACAGATTAGGTGCCACAACGATGATTAGAATGACAGCGCCAGGCAATTCTAGCCAATCTGCAATAATATGACAATGTGAAGTGTGTCAGTCTAGAACAGATGTGAACAGAACTCACAGCTGAATGCCACATGAGAGTAAACAAAGGAGGTTGAGCTATGGTGGTTAAACTTGTAGAATCACTATGCATAGGGCCATAAGCGGTCATGGCTATAATGCTCATATAGCAGCATTAACCTTACCACAATGTACAGGTTTTGTGACAAAACAGTCTTTAGTAGTCTGATTTAGCGGTTTAGCCATTACCATTGGTTTATCCACCACTCATCCCATTGCGTTCTCCATACCCAACTCACTTTTCTTTCATGGCTCACTTGTATTCCTGTCCACAACTCCGATCCCCGCAGTTATCCATTTTATATCTCTAAAAACAATAGATCTTTTATAGCCAAGGATCCTCCCACCACTCCGCAGTCATGATTGTTCAAACTGGTATGCAAGAGCAACAACCCCACCCCACCCCCTGTCCCCGGCGGGAAGAAAAGAGAAAGTAAATTTTTTAGAATATACGTTCAGGCTTAGAGCAGGAATGAAGAAAGGGTATGCGCACATAGATTAATATAAGAAAGAAAAGTGAGAAGACCAGCTATAGAACAAATTTCTCAACAAATGTCCTTATTGATATGAATCTATACCTGGGAACTTTTTTGGAAAGAAAAGGCGTAACACAACGGTAACGAAAGCAATCCACATTCCAACTTGTCCCCTGCATTCCAAGCAATTCGGCATAAGAGAAGGCACTACTCATAAATGAAGATTAATAGGTCAATACGAGTAATAGATCTACCTGAGAAGGTGGAACAACACCCTTGGAAGACTGAAAAAGATGTAAGGCACTAGAAGTCCAGTGAGAATGTTTGTCTTCCAGTTGGTTCGATCCAAAACTAATAGATAACTGCAACATGAAACACAGAGCAGATAAATAAAGTGGCAGAAAACCCCAGAGGACTACTATAGATGTGTATCTAAACACTCATCAGATTACAGACACATTAACCAAATACGCAGACAATTTGACCCCGGCTATCAGGCTATTAGTATAAAGTGACATATAACTAGTTAGCCAACGGCCACATAACCATCTACCATTTCATAATAATGTAACTCATGCTCATGTAAATCAATCTACGTCATCTCTTGCCTCGATTCGTTCCAGGTCTTATCTATGAAAGCCCTCCAGCAGTAGTATAACGAACTTGCCTCAAGGAAACAGATAATTTCTGTCCAAGAAAACAAAATTACTTGCTCCTATCTTAATTCCTAAGTAGTAAGTATCCATCAAGATCCTTAATCGACATTCATCACATCCTCCCCAATTTCCTCACCAACCTTAAGAGCAAGCACAGGCAAACTAAGATAAGCAGAACTCACATAGTAGATAAATTCTTAACTTCAACATAAGTAAGCCTTTTACAAACTCACAACGGATCAAAACCTCAAAGACCTCACACTAGAAGGTCAAATACTCATTTTCTGAATGGAAACCCACCAGTCAACTAAACAAAATTACCTTCAATTGACTTAGTTATACTGATAAGAACCTTATTTGAGAATTATGACTATACAATAACAACAACAACCGAGTGTAATCCCCCTTCTATGTGGGTTCTCGGGGGTACAAGGATTTACGCAACCTTACCCATGTTAAAAAAAACAAGGAGGTCGTTTCCGAGATTAACCCTAATTACAATGGAGAATTATGATTATGATCACTTAAATAGCCATGATGATGATGATGATAGCTCAGACATTAATTATGGTTAAGAAACTGTACAAATAACCAAAACATATATATAGTTGTCAACACCAAATTCCAAAAAGAATCAAACTTTAGAATAATAAACACAAAATCAACAGAAATTCAATACTATGAAACAACCCATCACAGTAAAATCCATCAAGAAACAAAAAAAAACCAACAACAACCCAGATGAATTCACAGAAAATTAAGACAACCCAGATGATCAAATCACTATATTAACATCGAAAAAAAAAACAGAGGGAAGAGAGAGAGGGGATTACATGGCAGCAAAAGCAGCAACCCATTGAAGGAAAGAAGTGCCAAAGCCCAACCCACCAAGCATGATGGCATCAGAAGCAAGTTTCTTAGCAGCATTGGCAACCTCCTGAAAGTCTGTGGTGATTTGGTTAGTTGAAATTGATATTTGATCATCTGTTGTCATTCTTAGGTAGTCATCTCTCTTCATTTTTGCTGCTGTTTCTAGAAAGAGAAAGCAATCAGTTAGTTTGTACGAGTAATAATAATTGTTGTTCAGCAAATGAGAATATTTATTTGGGTTTATGATGATGACTTGTACCTTATTGCCAGCTCAATTTTGATTTGGTTGGGTGAGCTGGGTCTTGGGATGTTTCACTAGAGTCAAAACGATGTCGGTAGAATGGTAGATAGATTTTGGTGTGATATACTTTAATTTAATCCAGATTTTTGAGGATTAATTACTAGAATTTTGTTTAGGGCATTGGTATATTCCTAATTCTAAAATAAGTTTCTTTTTCAATAATAATCCTAGTGTGAGTGTGTGACTAGGCCCTTTCTGGATAATAGCAGATATCAGATAGCAAAGCGCGGATTGTAATATCTGATAGTAGAAGTAGATAACAGATTTGTCTAACAGATATCAGTTTTAGAATTAAATATTTGATAAATTAGTAAATTGTGTGAAAATGTTAATGACATAATTTACTCTTTCAAAATATTGTTATCATTAGCATATTGAAAAGGATTGATTGAATTGATAGGTCAATATACTACGAGTATTAGATATGGTGTTTACGAAACACTCCTAATAGCGAATTTGTAAGTCAAATATTTTGCCTCAAATATACTCTTTTATACAATATTTGCCTTCTACCGGACAAGGCCTAGGTGATGCTATTGGGATAAGCTACGTGAAAGAATTTTGTTGTGAAATTGTTTGAAAAAAAGGTTTTGAAATTTTGACATGTCAAATATTTGCTTTATACAATGAAAGTAACTATAGAAGTCCAAGTCATAATAATATTGTTTACTAGTGGCAGGTTAGAATTTGGTGTTGGCGATCTCATCTGCAATAGAATCTTTTTGTTCTGATTTGAACTTGATTGATTTTCTTTCTATAAGCTTATTTGTGTTGATCAGATGAATTAAACAAAACTTAAGTAGACATTTAAGTTGAGAAACAAAATTCGAAGTTGCTTCAATGATTAGCTCAATTGTCGTTGACGAGATTAAACTAAACTAAAAGTTGCATAAAAATGCATATTTATAAGTTCCTGTCATCTGGATAACTATGGAGGAAACTATTCATGACTCGGACCATGACAAATAACTGATGATGAGAAGTCTCCGAGATCGACCGATCAATCAACACTCAGCACAAGTACACAGCTCTATATTATTTTATTTTGAAGAGTAATGAATTTCGACACTGCAACAAACTTGGACACATAGAATTTGGATATGATCGTTCTGTGGTTACCCCAAAAATAATGAATTTTCTGTGCTTATTTGGGTGATGATGGAAAGCAAATGATGTTTGTTAGTAGTACTTTGGAGTACTAAAATAATAAATGGATTAGCATGGGTGGTGACGTTGATGCTTATGGCAAATAATTGTGACATAACGTGGTCTACGACTACGAGAACTTCTCTGATCTGATCCAATATGTGACATGGGAAGATATGTGGTGGCACTTCTCCTCGTCACCAGCTGGCTGTCGCTTTTCTTTTCTTTCCTCATCAATCGTTCTATTCATGAGTTTAATGATCCTTCATGCAATCATGCATAGTATATTCTTCTGTTATGCAGTACTTATCATATATTATATGATAAAGTTTGTCTATGGGTCGCAAGTGGCAAGTGGTAACATACTGTCCAGAAGGTCCAGGCTTCCAGGAACAACAAAAGTAGCGCATATATTGAAGAGGAAGCAGGAAGCTCACCAGTTTGCTGTGTAGTAAACGGTACATTTGGTCGACCTTGGTACTTTTTTTTGTTGTTGTATAGGGACGCACATTGTGGCCGGCGAGAATCGAATTCCCAGTTTTAAGGGTTGACCCTTAATGGTCGACCTTGGTACTATGATAGTTGCTACCATTTTTATCGACCTTAATACGTTTACGATCAAACTAAGGAAACAGAACTTTCAATTTCTCAGCCTTATTCTGTTCTACTAATAGTCCTAGTCTAGTAAAAGGAAAAGGAAAGGAGAATCACAACTTCTAATTTTGTTTACCACTCAGACGCAGCACCGATCCTGCGAATAAGTCAGACACAGTAATAGGAGTATAGGACTGTAACACAGATGACAGATTGGTACGCATGTTTTGAAATTGCAATATGAGAATTGGAATTGCAGAGATTAACACAATGTAGCTAGGCTTTTCAGCCTCTCCAGAATCGAGACAGTGTACAGGACGTATCACGTACATAAATATCGGAATGAAGACAGACAAGTTCGTACATTAAGAAGTCCATTTTGACATCAGGTACTAGTGGCTTTCTCTAGTGACGAGAAGGCCACACTCACAGACAATGCGGTACGACATTCGACACTGAATGTGTCATATCGCAAGAAGAATTCAGCCAGTAAAACTCGAGACAAGAGCACCACCAGGTCCTTACCGGGACACTGCTTATTATCGACTGTTGGATCATCAGTCTCCCTTCCATTCGACCAGAGCACGTACTTCAACAACTTCTCCCCTTCCTCTCCAACGAATCTATTGCCCACAAATTCGTCAGGGTCGTGAAATATTTTGGGGTCTCTTGTCGCAAATGGTTGATATCCAAAGATCATTTCCCCTTTCTTGATACAAAATGCATTGTCATGGCTATGTACCACGATGTCTTTCTTAGCCTTCGCGTACTGGAATGGCACCGGGGGATTAAGCCTAAGAGCTTCGTAAACCACTGACTTGGTTAACACCATTTTGTCGATAGCATTCAATGTGACTCCTCCTTCGGACTTGACAATGCTCCTGATTTCATCAGCCAGCTCGCGGTGCAGACTCTCTCCTGCGGATGCAACACTCATGAATAGAGTAGGAAACCATACTTTAAACCCTGCAAATGCATTGAACCCAGCTAGGAAAACCAAATTGTGGCATGCCTCTTCTCGACTTATTCCGGAACTCTCAGCTCTGTCTAAAAACGACGTGGCTGAAGAGTAGAATGTGTCATAAAGCATCTTGTAATCATTTTTAACGAACATGAAGGGAAGCCTAAAAGTATGGATTATAAAATCTTCTAGGGGGTTTAACCACTTAGATAAACCCAATGTGAATATTGGTGCTAATTGGCAAACTAACCACTTTGTGATCAGAACTGGTCCCTTGGATTCAAGCTTGGTTTGCAGGGGACTTTTGCCATCACATAATATCCTGAAGATGAACTCGAAAGCTAAAGCTTCATTGAACGGTCCAAACTCAGCTCGGCCTACATCGTTGAAGTGATCATCTAGCTTCAGGAATGTATCCGCTAAGGAGGCGCGGAAGAGAGGGATTAACTCATGGTTTTTTGATGTAAGATAAGAGAGAACCAAGGCCTTTAGAGCCTTATGCTTGGGCTCAGATGGGTCTAAATAAGCACACGTTCGGTGGCCTCCAGTGAAGGAGAGGGAGGGCATGTAGGTCCCATCTAAAACATCACGTTTTTCGACCTTTGAGTTGTCGAAAAGTACAGGAAAACTATTGGCATCTAGAAGAGCCACCACCCTAGGATCGGAAGAGATAAAATGACCTGGTGGCATGTTGACACGGAAGACCGTGGAGTTGTGTTTTTCTACACGAGACCTAAAGAATTGGTGTCTACCTTGGAGGTAGAAGTAGTCCCAGCGGTCCTTAATGGCTCCGACGAAGGGAAGGCCATAACTGCCTGGGATTTCTCTTAAAGGAAGGCAAGGGGGTGGCAATGGTGATCTTAAAGGAAGGCAAGGGGGTGGCGATGGTGGTAGTGAGGCCATGTTCATCCAAGTAATTGATAACACGGTTGAGACATCGTGACTTGGTTGTACGACATATTTGAAGGAGGGGGCGGGGGGATAAAAAATTAGCAGGGAATTATTGGTGGACACGACGTGATATTGAAGCTTGAACTGTCATTGACTGAGTAGCACTGATATCCTAGCGTCCAGATGATGAGAAACGTTGCAAATATAAAAAACTGCCAAAAATAAATAAGAAATCCCCCAGAGAAGTGCACCATGAAAATGATACTATAACCACTGTCCGTCTAACCTCAAGTACGAAAGCACGATGCTTTGTATTGTAAATGGCCTGTCATTGGTTTCTACGTGCGCATTGATTTGTTTGTTGTTGCTATGTCCCCCCAAATCGCAATCACTGAGACATTGTTTATCGGGTAGCATCTTCACCAGAATTTCAAACCACGAAATGCATTACTCATGTAGTCACGTTACTACATAATTGTTACGGAGTATGTTACAAATCATATTCAAATTCCCAGTGTTATTATAATGCTCGAGATGTTTTGATTAATACACCATTCTGACAGTCACATGCCTGGCTGGCTCGAACCTTAGACCTGGTGGGTGGCAACACGTGCCACCAAAGTCCAAACCAACCAGTCACCGGAGAGATGGCAACAGTCAGGGCGGATTAACTCCAACAGTAGATGTGTAATTTTTTCTTTGAAATGATGAAATTCATTCAAATGAAGCCATACAGCACTTTAAAAGCAAGAAATTCATCAATAAATTGAAAAAACTCGGACTTTTAAACCTAGAACATGCACTATCGGTTCTTTTAAAAAAAACTTGCCCAACAGATCAGTAATCTGTTAAACATTGACAATATAGGACGTGCACAATACATGCGTATTATGTTAATCATAATAATTATAACCGTAATCATCCTTACTGGACAAACTGCTCAATAGCCAGATAGTAGTACAGAAAGAAAGAGGACGCAACCCATTTTTGCAAGAGGCAGAAGCTGTAACATTAGGCTAAACTGTACAGTATCATCAAAGTTTCCTTAAAGAAGAGAACCTGGTGAAAACCGTGGAGTTATAACAGGCTAGCAGCTGCAAATCGTATTCCTTGGAGTCTGATACTCATCTGATCTGATAACACACTTTCCCTTCTTTCAATGTGGTAAAAGAACCGAAATGCTCAACAAAGTTGCTGTATTTGGAACCCAGATCAGCCTAAAACATCGACAAATCCGGAGGAGGACCATATACACTCATCCAAGAAAGTGGGATGGCCCATCCTCTTCCTTCCCCAGCTGGAAACAAGAACAAGATATGATGAGCAGTAAGCAATGAAATTTATCAATGACTAACGATAACAACAGGGAGGTCGAGATGTACGCAACCTTACCCCTGATTAAGAAAACAGAGAGGTTGTTTCCAAGATTGAAGGACAAAGCTACACATAAACCTACTGTCAACCTGAAACTGATACACTAGGATTTTTACGGTTCAGATTAAATGTAACACTCTAAGGACTGTACACTCTACCACACACAAGCCCCTCTTAAAGTTGTAATTTTAATTTCCACCCTCTCTCACGCAATACTCTTCGCCCACTCAGACTTCTAACCCCCTCCCTCTGTTAGATATCTACCCTCTACCTCCTGCGCTACTTTTTCCTCGGTGAGATTGCCTACCCACCAATAAAGCCTCCCCATTTTTGCCCCATGATTTTCTCCCATAGCATATGCCACCCCTTCGCCGATCTAATCGAAGTCCCCATAAGCCCATCTCATTTGCCTCTTTCAACCTTCGTCAATATCAATGAAATAAGAAGATTGTTAAATCACAATTTAAAGTACTCAAAACCCCCTAAATTACTTCCAACCAGGTTCTTGAAAAATCAATCTGCTTAAATTTTCTCAAGCCCAATTTAATTTTTTTTTTAAAAATGTCAATCAATAAATACAAAATAAAGAAAGATTATTTTTCCTCATAATTGACTTGCCAGAACGACCATAGACCAATTCTTATATTATGCAACTAGATGCATTTTTTATTGTGTACACCTCATTTCTCATACTCCCTCTCCACTCATCCAAAGAAGAATTGCATTTGTGACTAGTAAAAATAGACGTATCAAAATGCATTAGAGTTGCCTACTGTTGCTTGCAACAATGGTTTTTTATAAATATTTTTTACCTTGTAACTCTATATACCTCCAGCCCCCTGGCCAATCAGAAGTGGGAAAAATAGGAACATCGAGTAAAATTAGTCGTCATACCCCTCGCTAATCCTTGCCTTCCCCAGACCCCAGTCCCCTTCTATTTAAAATCCTCTACCACCGCCTACTGAGCACGTGTCTTATTTGCGCAAACCTCAATTCCACATTCATCAAAGATAACTTAAGCCTACTGAACAAACCAGATGATATAGGTAATGCACAAGTGATGGCTTATGGTTGGCTGGGGTGGGTGGTGCAATGGGCTGGAAAGAAATGACATTTTGGCATAATGGAAAAGGTGAAAGATAGAGAACGGACAGTGATGTGGTGATGGTGATGGGGGAAGGCGGAGGGTAATGGTGGCAAAGGAAGTGAGGTGCTCCTAGTGGTGCCGTGGCGGTCACCGATTCACAATTTTGCAGCTTAGCCACAGTCGCGAGAAGAGAGCAATATATCTTTGTTAACTTTTATTTATGACAGATGTGAAAGAGAAGATGAGTGCTATGCATCATAGGAGCGTTACAGTGCAGTGCAAAGAAATGCCATGTGGCGTAGCATGATTTGTAGTGCATAAAGTGAATTTGACACACTGAGTATATGTGTATCAAGGTCCATCGTAGAAACCCGCAGATTACCAAAATGGTAGTTTAAGTCTTCGTTGCATACGGATACTAACAGCCAAAAAGTAACCACCAAGAACAAATACCCAGAAAACTTTCAATTAAAGTAGTTTCTTATAATCTTTCCTCAAAAAATACTGTTATGGACTCGAATCCCAATTTACCTTGTTTTGGTTATTAATTGTCATTATTCCTTTTCTGGAAACCCACTCTTCGAAATCAATTTTGCAAAAGAAAGTTGTCCTAACTATCTGTCCTCCACAGCACCCGCCACAACTACCTCAACTACACCTGTGTCTAACCCAACTAGCCCAGCCCCTGCAACGGCGAGGACTCCGGCCAGGTAGTCGATGCAGGCTGACAAAGTTAGTGGTGGGTCCCCAGACCCCAGCTGCCATCCATCTCCCTGCACTTCTTCCTCACACCAACATTAATCCTTTACAGCAACACCAACCCCCTGAGCCACCACCTTTTCCACACTATCAAAATCACCATTCACTAAGGACGTATTCTCTCCTCCCCAAGTCCATCCACACTATCAAAATCACCATTCACTAAGGACGTATTCTCTCCTCCCCAAGTCCAACTTGAACCCCAACCCACCCACAACCAAAGCACGAGCAATGCCTTACTTCCTACACTCTAGACCCCAGAATGCTTACCTTCTCCGGTTCCCTCATTGACCCAACGATGATGCTTTTGTCACCTCCCTCAGTCTTCAGGCTTCGATCCTCCTCCTTGAATGGTCAATATCTAAGGTGGGTGGGGTCGAGGACTCAGCTGATGGGTTGAGTCAAGTTGAAGGGGGTTTGTTTCAATGGAGAAAAGAGTGTTGAGGGACTTCTTTGTTTTTCTTTTCTTTTTCCTGGTGAAGGCTAGACGAATGTCAAGTTTCAGCAGGCCAAACCAGTTGTAACCGGGTTTAATAACTAAACTAATGTTTTCGTTCGTTTATTAGGGGGTCAAGTTTCAGCAGACCAAACTGGTAGTAACCGGGTTTAATAGCTAAATTTAAGTTTTTGTTCGTTTTATAGGGGGTATTTATCCTTTATGGTCGCTTTATGGGTGTTACCAATTTGGATTGTACAAACATATGCAGGTGCAACCAGACTCTGATATTACATGCTGAAGATGAATGCAAAGTTGCAGGAGCAAGTTTTAAATTCACAAAATTGAAAACTATCGCATATTCCCCGACGATCAAGGCGCCATTCCCCCCTCCCCCCAAATAAAAAGGAAACAAAATAAACACAGATACGGTAGCCCATTTCACGGCACCCACAACCATGATTCCAGAGTAGCATATAAATATGCCAGCAAAGAGTGACCCAGTAATAATATAAAGTGTATCGTGCAACATGTTAAAGGGAAGAATTAGAGCTAAGCTTTGCAAACTCAGAGCGAAGACAAAATTTACAGTACAGCAGCACCATACAAACACAAATCTAAATAAATGGAATGAGGCATCATAGTAAAGAACTTACCATTGGAATTACAAGGTCTCACTCCCAAGGTTTTCATTGCTGCCTCTGCAAGACTCATGGAATCCAGTATGTTATCTCCTTCTGAGCAGTAACACAGCAAGCAAGTGACTTTCAGTCCTCTAGCCTGAAAAGTCAAAGGGTGAAAGGATACAAATCAGACACTGTTCCAGCCTCCAAGTATTGTTGACAAAAATATAAAACAGGACATTCATTTATGAAAAAAGGCTGTCAAGCAGACTTACAAATAACAGAATGCAGAAAATATATGATTGTCTTCTACAAGACATGTACATGCCACAACATGCGCTATTGCCAAGCATTAGAAAACATATACAGGTAATAACCTCCAATATATACCTTAAAACAAGCGAAAAGTGCAGAAAAAGGTAAACTAGCATAATAATCTTCATTCTCTTCTGCATCATCATCGAACGGAAAAGTCTCTTCCTCTAGATTTGTTCCTTCTGCAACTGTGCATAGACGATTCCACAATCTTTGAGAAGGATTGTACTCCTGCAGTCTCCTCCAACCAAGCTTTTCACAATCTTCATCAGTACCATCAGCGTTGCTGCTTGAGAGATAATGAATTTGCGTGCCACTAAACACATACAAATTCAACCAAGTTAACAATCCAAGAGCTCCAAGAAGCTTACTCGCTAATAATATTCAACAGCTAAAACACATCGTCAGTACTATAATGCTGTGGAAAAATTCCATAAAGCTAAAAATGAATACCAGAAGACTCTTTTTCACCCATGTCATGTAAAAGGCACATGTAAGAGAATAGTGCCTTAACAGTGCACGCAAATCATGCCCCAAAGAAAGAAAAACAGATGCAAAGGCTGGAATAGAATCACCATCATTCTTTTTTTAGATAAGAAAAAATTTCATTGATGGATATGGAGGACAAGCCGTCCTCCTAAAAGAAAATTTACAAGTTAGACCAATTCCTTTGTAAAACACTCAAAGGTTGGCCTACAAAAGCTCCCGCAGCCTAGGTTCACAAGCCAGAAAAGTGACTCGATCCTAAAGAAAATCAGATGACAAAACACAAGAAGTACTCCGCGGGAAAACTCTTGCATTCCGTTCAAGCCAAAAGAATCACCATCATTCTAAAGCATCAAAACACTGAATACGTACAACCGTTCTGGTAGAAAGGTTTGGAAGAGCTGAAGATGTAATTGCTAAATAAAACAAGAGTCATGCTTTGTTTTGAACACTAAACTCAACTAAATTGAAAACTCCTAAACTGAATTCTAGTTATAAGTTGTAAGTCAAACTCCTAAACTGGCTGAAAACAGGGGATATTAAGACTTAGAGAACGGAGCCTAAACTGCACTTTTTTGTTACATATAGAAAGAGCGAAAACCTAAATACCGTACAGTTAGCTATTGATCTATCATTTAAAGATGCAAAATTCATACGCACTCCAACAAATATATCAGATGGGAAATGGGCGTGAAGATTTAAGTCAGGAACAAGCTTCACTTGCCTTGACATGTCAACTTTTTGCCATCGGCCAAAGTCCAAGCTAGAAAGCACGACAACATGCTTCTTTCCAGCAGCAACAGCAAAATCAGCCAAGTTTTGTGCAAACTGAACCATCATGCCCTAGAATGTCAAAAACATCACAACCAATTCAGAACCCAAGTGTACGGCCACATGCAGCCAAAGTTCTTTTCCTTATGCACCATTCTAACAAAGACACCCAAGTCAACATCCTATTCTACCCAATAACAGAAAGCACTAGAAAGAACACGCAATATATTTTTCCAGCGCTTCAAATAGTACAGCACCTAACAAGCAATTGCTGTGGGGAAAAGATGTACTCCTTCTGTCCAAATTATATAAATGTCCACCATGATGTTTTGACTATTAATTAGTCAAATTTTAGAGTACGTTAGAAAATAACGTAGGTAGACTATGCATTAAAAGCTTGCTTGGTTGATAGATTTTTGGGGTTTGGGTTGGGTTAAGAGAACCCAAAGCCCCAAAAACATGTTTGCTTGATCAATTGACTTCCCTCAACCCACCCCAATGGGTATGCCCAAGCTATCGGCCCACAAACTTTTCCTACTTTCAAGTTCAATCAAGTCCCCTTTGCAAACTCTCTCCTCCATTCTCCCTTATCAACCGATTACACTTCCAGCCACTGCCACCCCACATCTCTGGTCACTGCCACTGCAATACATTAGATCTTAGCCACATCCATACATTAGATCTTAGCCACATCCATACATTAGATCTTAGCCACCGCCACACCCTCACCCCACCATCAAATGCCGTCGATCATCACCACAGCATCATCCTTCATCCTCGCCACCCACCACCACCGACTACAGCAACTAAACGGCACCATCAACCACCCAGACACCACGTCCTCCACCACCCCTTTCTTCCTTTTCTCCAATTCGTTTCTCCCTCCTCTAACCCTTCCCATACCCCCACCCCAATCAAACACCTATGGGTTGACTGACCCCAACCCTAAACGAGCGGGTTAAGACAACTCAACCCAAATCCTAAAAACTATTGAACCAAACGGGATCAAAGTTACTTTTTATAAAATGTTTCTTTTTTTACTAATTAACTCACATATACTAGTCCGAAAAAAAAAGACAATAAAATTGGACGGAGGTAGTACACTAGTACACCCCGAAAAGAATCATTGTATCAAATCTTACACTTCGATTCCAAAATAATAAAAAAAAAGGTCTTGATTAATTGCATTGCATGTAACAAGCTCTAAAACACAACACAAGTACTAACATTCTCATACGCTCAAAAATTCACGACAACAATAAAACAAACCTCAAATACTAGTATAGTAGTATACTACCCTTTAAATAATTTGCCAAAGGAAAACTACACACTCAAAACCAACAAAGTAAAATATATCATAAGTGAGATTCATATCCAACAAACCTTAACAACCGGCGATCTTTGTTGGACTAACGTCAATTTGTTGGACGCCGAATCATAAGCTGCAAATAGGTACCACCAACAATACATTTAATTTTAAAAAAAAAAACTTAAAGCCCTTTTCTTAACGACTTATCGAGTTCAGTTCAGTCCACTTCAATTAAGCCAATAAGTTCTCTTTAAACTAAATAACTACAATTCAGCTAGTCTAAGGTCAACAACATAACGTATGTCACGTGACATAAGCTAACTAAAATTATAAAAGAAATGAAATGAATGAAAAATCAGTGTGACGGACTAAATGAGAGTGTTAGTTATACCTTCGAGGGGCAAAACGACGTCGCCAAAAGGGACAGGGCCATAAGCGTCATTACCAACACAAGGTAAGACATTCGGGTCATCTAAGAACCCGATTCTCTCTGCTCCGAATGTTGAAACTAGTAAATCTACTGCTAGTTGTCCCACGTTTCCTATTGACAACGCTGGCTGAAAAATAAAAGAAAATTACATTTCCGAGTTTGCGATATAGGAAAGGAAAGAAAGGGAAGTTAAGTTAGTTGGAGTTAGTTGATGGTTTGTTACCAGGATTAGTGTTGAACAGTCAGTGTGGACTTGCTTGCCTTCTTCTGCAACGAACTCCATTCTCTCTCTTGACAAAAGTGTGTTGTTTGATTAAGTTGTGTCGACAAATGAAAAATGGGAATGTAAATGGGAAAGGGAAAAGCTTATAGAACAAGTTAGTGAATCAGATGGCCTGTACGTCCAAAAAAAAGAAGAGGGAGTTGGGCCTGGACTAAGAGGTTAATTGTATATGTCTGCTTGGGTTGGGCCTTGGCATGGAATATTGGCATTTTCTACGTATATCATTTCGACATTTCGAGTTGTTGTTTTTCTAAATTGCCCGCTTAGTTCATCGAAGTTTTATTTCAGCTACTGCCCTATCCGGCTCGCACGTTTGCCTGTGGGTTTTGGTTGGTAAGTCTCCAAATAAGTGTTTCTACATACTTTGAGGTTCGAACTTAAAATCTCACTTAAGCAGAATGGAGTTGCTTAACACTTTAATCAACCTCACATTGGTCATTTATTTCGAGCTGTTTTACCTTCTTGTGATTTTAACTTTTTATAGGTTTAAGAGGTGTTGAGACCAGTAACTCAGGAAGCATGGGATTTCAAACTTAAAAAATTGAAGATTTGTTTTTCAATATTAGAGCAATTATCTCCTCTTGAGTTTGTGATCAACCACATGTATCAATAACAAAATAATGTGGTAGGACTAAAGAGACTTTAGTGTTTTACCCAAAGGTGAAATTGAGGTCCTGAAAATTTTTAGCCGCGAGAACAAATTTCACCTTCCTACATTGTAGTCCCTATATTCCTAAATGTTCTTTACACTTTCTATTTTGAATGCCCGATAAAGTTCTTTAACACTTTCATTTTAGGAATCATTTGTATGACTCATAGTGTTTCTTACTTTTTTTTGGAGAAATCTCAACTACACACTATACTACCTAAAACTTTGTAGAAATAGTAAGTACCGAGATCTTTTCGAGTCAGAGGGAGCGTATTTCCAAAGCGGCTCATTTTGTCAAACTAAAATTTATGGAGTATTATTCGGTCCATATTGCCATATTGAAGAATGACGAAAGAATAAAGTTGTCATATAAATATCTAGGAGTTTGACGTATGTACATCCGTAAGACAATATAGATATGAGATTGATCAATTGCTGTTCTAGCTTGTGATGATATTTTGATTCAATGATCTTTTTTTTAGCATGGACTGATAAAATGGAGCTAGATGAGTTTCATTTCTTCTCATGTTTGAAAAACAGTGCTTGCATTAATGTAAAAGTGACAGCAATTCAATCCAATTATATATGTGATGGTGACGATTAACAAGTTTCGTTGAAGACTTTCTTATGGTTGGCCTTGGCAGGTTGTAAATGCACTACTAACTACTCTGTTGACAAATAGTAAGTCGTACTTGTAACTACCATGAAGGCTGAAGCTAACGCCTCCAAATGTACATCTATCGTAGTCCATCTATCAAAGAACGAATAAGAGTAACATATATCCAAAAAGTTCTAATACGTATTATGTAGCAGTATTAAGACAATGACTCTAGCTAGCATATATTTTTTCCGACTAGTAGTAGTGTTGAGGAATTCTAAAACAAATACCCGATAGTTGTAATTATCAGGTAGGCCCCAAACTCCACCCATAATAGTTTATTGTGCGTGGGGTATTGAGGATATCTAAATAAAATATGGGGTTTGGGTTTATCATGTTACGTTGGGAGGGGCTTGTATTATGTTCTAGGGGTAGTTTGACATGTTGGGTTTTTATAAAAAAATGTACCAAAGTTTTATGTTTAGATAGATTGGTATCACGTTCTAAGGGATTGGTATCACGTTCTAAGGGATTTATATCAGGTTTGGAGTTGTTTTTATAAAAAAAACATAGATACAATGTTTTATCACGTGGAGAGGCTTATGTATCATGTTGTATGAGTTATTTAACAGGTTTGGTTTGGTCAAATTTTGAGAAGCCAATTTTTTATTATGGGTGAGGTTTGAGGCCTACCTGATAGTAGTGCAACTATCAGGTAGCTCGCTAGCATTGCTCAGTACGTAGTGTTGTAAGTCTGTAACTGATGTTGCATCAGATACTCATCGGACACATTAGAGTAGTGTCTTACATTGCAAGTAGTTTTATGTTCATAACTTCCAAATTTTAAGAAACTTGGATAGAGCTTTTAATGATTAATTAACAGATAGATACGCAAGAATACGAGCCAATATTTTCTATTCTATTTGACATGCATGCCCTATGTATTGTACCTTTTTTTAAATAAAAAATTTGGTAACTCAACATTGCTAATTGAATTTATCATAAATATAGATGAATGATAAAATTACAAACAATTATGGCTGGCTTTTAGAATTAGATAAATAATCGAACATAAAACAGATTTTGATTCCAACAACTAACACGTACATATGATTAAAATGATTGATACTTCCGTAGTTTCATGTTAATCTCTCAAGAACAAAGCACTAGATATCCATGCTTTATGGCGATGATATTGCATGAGTAAGGAGAAGAGGACCCAATCAGGCAAAGCACTAGATATTGCCATACATGCATGCTTTATGAGTTTATGGCGATATTGCATGGGTAAGGAGAAGAGGACCCAATCAGGCCACTGGTGTACTATACTCCCTATTACCATCGCAGCTTGCTGGTGGACCATAACTCCATGAAGTCATTGCTTTAGCTTGCTGCTCAGACAACTCAGTACAGTTGGACAGCACCTCACAGCACCAAAATGCGAACGTTATGTCCCGATGATCGATCTCAAGCACAAAGAATGGCCTACCCCTTGCCAATTGTAACCTCTCCTAGCTTCTCAGGAAATTTTATTGGCCCTTTGGACACTGATCGATGTTCGAATGAAATACCAAGTTCCTCAATGATTAGCATACAAACAACTACCATAGGACATGCAAATTAATGAGCCTATGAGGAAGTCCCACCTGTCTTCTTTATGCAAGTCTTAGCGAGGGAGAGGATGGAATTCATTGCTTGACTCCATCAATTCTTCAAAACTATCGGTTACCTTGTCTACACTAGGGCAACAAAATTCAATGAAATTTTAGAGATCCCTAGAAATTAAACTTTGTCTTACTAGTCATCACTCGTATCAAACAAAAGAAACTGGTGAAGATTTTTTTGGAATGACGGAAATATTTTGAGAACATTATAACATTGTATATTGTTTAAAAAAATCATCAACACTAACTTTAATTTATACTCCACAAACGAAAATATATCACTTCCTTTAGTTCAAAATTGATTTTAACCCACCAATAATGTGGACAATGTATCTCTTAGCAATTTGTAAATAGTGTTCTTAACTTTTCAAGGGCCATTTATGATCAATTACTCGGTGTCTCAGTGGTATGCATGATTGCCTGATTGGTATCATGATACAGTACAACAATAACAACAATCGAGTGTAGATCCCCATTAAATGGGGGTATTCGAGTCAGGATGTACGTAACCTTACCCCTATTTAAGAAAACAGAGAGGTTGTTTCCGAGATTGACCAAGTATTGATTTCCAACAACTTCACCAAAAATAAGAAGTATTGGAAGGTTTCATAGGCATTTTGCTATAGTCCATAATCATGACACAGTACTGATGGATAATTTATGTATGTGGAGATAGGTTTACCAAGTTGCATTGTTAAAAAAAAATGCCTAGCTGCCACGATCAGTTCATGCATGATTAATTGATCAAAAATCGTCATGACAAACGAAGCTATATAATTTAATTATGAGCTCGTTTCGCCTTGCTGCAAAGAAATCACGCTTCTACCTTAATGCCAAACTCCGAGTTCGGGTGATATTGAAAACATTTTTATACAGTATATTTTTTCGGCCCATACTCCATATACGTTTTATTCTTTGGATTGTTTCTCTTATGTATAATTAGAGATCGAGATAAGATATGATTCTTTAATATTCATCTACTGAATCGCTCTTCTAGATAGATGCCGATGATGTATGAATTCATCCGTTTGGCGGATTTTTTTTTTAGTAATGACATCAACGTAACATGCGATTAGGTAGTCTATAGATGCACGGGGTACTTCACGGAAAATTTGAATTTATTACAATTATTAGACAGTAATGCAATTGGAATACGAGCGATGATTGATGGGTATTTTCAAACGGGAACAATATTCGGTTAAATTGGAAGATGTCATCACTAGGCCATAATGATGAAGCTAGCACAAACGCAAAATCGGAAAATCTGAAGTTCTTGGCAAGTACGTATGCTTGATTTCTGATTGAATTAAAAGCTTGATTAAAGAGAGTAAAGGGAGATAGAAAAATAATTGCAAGCAACCTCATATGAGGTGATTACTCAATTAACGACCAGATTAGAGCCTGATCAGAATTGTAAGCTGGCACATTTTGATTAATCTGTCCTTCGTGTTTTGTAAACGATTCCCTAACAAGCTAAGAATTGATCATGCTGAATCGAGCGATAGCTAGTATGACGTCAAAAGTATCATCTTTTGGATTGTGGCACAAAAAACATGCCATGAACTACGAGATTACAACAAACAGAAAGCGCCAAGCGACTAGTTATCATTGGCAACTCAATCATCAATGTGCAGTGCTCCTCTCCGTGTTACGGTGCATGCAATTATGCGTCCATCGGAGTGAGTGGGGGAAGTGGGAAAAGATCAAAAGATAAAACTAAAAGGCTAAATAAAGGTGATGAACTGCTACCCAGCAAACTGAACTAAATGCACTATTATCCACGTTTCTAGAATTTTCCTATGCAATACGTCACTTCACAGCTGAATGAGTGAAGGCCGGCCTGAAAGGCAGGTGAGCAAACAACTGAATAAAAGAACCAAATTTTATTTAGTATTCCGTATATTTATTGATTTTATTCCCTCGAATCAAAAGAAATGCGTTCGTTCATCATGCTGTTTAATCCATGTTTACAGTACTAACATACTAAAAGGAAGTTTGAACAACATGCCAAAGACAAAGATTGGCCGAACCGTTCTAATATAAAGGGGAGAATAAAATTGATACAGCTTATTAGCTTGGACAAGTGACATTGCTTCCATAATCAACTTCAAATTTGATGACAGTTTTTGAGTAAGGCGTGTTTTTTTCAACTTTCAGTAATATAAATGAACTGAATAAAGTAAACAAAAATATGTTAGAATGAAACTTTTGTTTGATTGTTTTGAAACTTAATTACTTAATGCAATCATAACAATATTGGATTTTTATAAAATTGTAGAATTACACCTTTACAATGATATACAAATCAAGAATAGATTAAATTAATCAAAAGAGACGAGATGAACTAAACTAAACTAAACTTAAACTAACTGAAAATAAATTTGTATAAGCTGTAATGAACAGGCCCAAAGGAAAGATATGAAAAACAAAATGGCCCTAAGAAAAAGTATGGTAAAAAGACAATGATTATCTAAACAAGAAAACACCAAGAATGTATGTAATTTATTATCTCCAAAAACAAAAAAAAACATCAATGCATGATAGGTTTAAAGTTTCATCAGGCAAACCTTCAATCAAATAACAATTGATAAAATTGTATTGCTAAAGTTTAGCTAGACTATAAGTTAACGAATTATCATTCCTACGAACATGCATGTAAGAAGGAAATCGTACGTTAACCCTTTGATCATCCACTTAAATGGCAAGCTAATCACATGAACTTAGGTTAAAATATTATTAAACCTCTTTTGTTGTTTGCAATCTAACTTACGTACTACGGAGTACTAAAGATTTGCATACAACGTTTCAGGCTAGCAGCCACGTCTCTAAGTTTGATTGGATCCTGTCGATCAGTTCTATTTCAACTATTTGGGCTTCCGTTGAAGAATCTCCGATTATTATTATTTTTCAATAAAATATATGGTAAAATCGAACAACACACCATCACGATATCTTGACAATAGACTTGGTGCCCAGCCTTTTCCTACGAAAACCCTTCTCACTTCAAAGTCCAGATCTTGATTAAAGATAAATTATACTCCGTAATATAAGTAGCTGATATCCGATGATCTAATGCTGAGTGTACATCTTCGTGTCGTTTCTCGGGGCACTGTTCGTTAAAGAGCAACAGGGAAATTACTGAGACCCTAATATTATAAGTTAAACCGAAGATACGAAATGTACACCTGTATTTTCGAGATTTGTTTAAGTATTTGTATACTTAATTCATGATCAGTTAGTCACTGCCATGATTTATGAGTAGCTAGATATTTCTTTAATGGATAATTTATTTAATAACACTAGCAATTGAGGTGGATTGATAGATTGAAACTAGCCCAAGATAGAAAGAACATCCTTCCATTTTTAATTAGTTGGTAAACAAAATTTTAAACTAACCATACTTTCTTTGAAACAAATTACGCAGCCAAGTGTGCGGTGATGTTACAAACATCACGTGATGGAGCATGTATGTCGCATAAGATTTGGTAACCAAATATGAAAAAGGTTAAGCTTAACACGTGTAATTATAGCTTTGTTGTGCATTAACATCAATGGTTAGTGTTGCGGGGGTTTTTCGCTCTGGGAAGGTTTTGACGTTGATCAAGACGGACTTGTGGTGAACCTGCGTACAAAAAGAAGACGTAAACTAGCCCCTGGGGTGTTTTCGGGGAAACCCCCTCCGACGCTCAAGTTAGCTATTTGTAGGAGGAAAAAGAGAGTAAATGTGTTTGTGTGTTTAGGGCTGAATGTCCCTTTACCTCGTAGGGGTCAAGAGCATATATATAGGCGTCTTGACAAGAGTTCGAGTATAGGTTGTTTTTCTCTCGAGAATCTCGTATAAGATACTTGGCCTGATAAATATTCGTCGCCTGTTTTAAGGAAGGGAAAATATATCTCGTAAAGAAGATATATTTTCTTCCATATCTCGATAAATTCTTCTCCATACTAGATCTCCGTAAAGATACACTTGACCAAGATACGAGTCTAACGAATCCGGACTATATACTTTACTTGTGTCGTAATATTGCGGCCAACTAAATATCCCGAACAAGATACACTAAACGTAGGCTGGTACAAAAATGATCATCCGCGACCCAAACTTCCCGAATGAAAACTTAATCGAGAAACGGTACAACAGTTAGGAAGTTAGGATTTTACGAATTAGGATAATATGTGTGATTTGACAAGACTGAATGCAGTTGAATTGATCATAGGGACCTGATTAGCCCTTGGTTGTCGTCAACTGAGCTGATCGCTACTCACTCAAATACCATGATGACATGGCGCGGAAAAGCAATACTTTCTGTTCATAATATTTCTTCCTCATAATTGGGAATTTGGGGTCCAATTTTTTTAGGGGAAAAAGAAAAACTATCATTGGTACTCGATTTAATTATAACACTGGCTAACAATTTATAAAGTAGAAACTAAAAACACTAGGCTTATAGATGCCACCATTGCCTGGAGGCTGGATCGATCAACAATGTTAGGACTTAGGAGTATCTAAGAGCAAGACTCTTTAAGTATCTAACATATCATATACACTGGAGTAGTAAATTATGGCCTTGTTTGGGAGATAGCAGTTAGCGGTTAGCAGTTAGTAGTGAGCGGTTAGCGATTAGCAGTTTTGACTAGTAGTTAGCAGTTAGCAGGTAGAGCTGTTTGGTACATTCACAATTAGCAGTTAGTAATTTGCAGTGTAAATTATTAAAGGAAACCAAACTACTCTTGAAAATGTTGTTCTCAATAGCATTTTGAGAAGAGTAGTTTTGTGGACCCAAATGCTCTTAGAAAATACTCTTCACCAAACATCTTCATTGTGGTCAAAACTACTCTTATAACTAAAACTACTAACCGCTCTTGCAAAATGCTGTTTGCCAAACAAGGCCTATGTATAGTTGGATACTTGGATTCATATATAGCTCTTTCATATATAGCTCCCGTGATCCCGTCACTTGTGCAGTTGTCCTGCGATCAGCTATGCACATCTGTGTGATAGTTTACGTGAATTTTCAGTATTCCACTATTCCATGCAATTGAAATTCATGATAGGCTGAAAAGAAAATAATGTACGACGCTAGATATGAAATAATCTATTAATCTTCTCCATTGTGCACATATACTGGGGAAAGCCATTAAAGCAGAGATTTAGGAAGGACTAAAAGGTAAACAAGAAAAAACATCGCAAATACTGTATAATTATTTGCCGAAACAAGAGTAAATCAAAAAAAAAGCGGAAGAAGGGACAAAATTCGAAATAGATCGATACTGGAGAAAAACATTAATCATTGGCGCATGACTGGACTGGCTATGCCTCATGTGGTCATGCCTGCTTCTAGACACGTACAACTGTGAATTTTAAAAACAGGAAAAGCATTGCTACCTGAAAAAAAATGTGACTGCAATAGCTACGTACGTGGCTTACTTAATTTAATTTCCTTGCGGCTTCTGTGGCAAGAAACTAAAAAAGGATAACGTGGCGGCTGAAATGTGAACCAACCAAATTACCTATTGTATACATACTTTGTGTCGTTGACTTGCTATTGGGTTGTATATTTGTGTATATTGTACTAAGTATGTAGGCCCAACAACTTGTGACCTTAGGGTGTATACATTGCCCTGTGATTAATGAGAAAAGCAAGCTTTGAGAACATACACACTTAACATGGTATCGGAGCTGGTCTATCTTGGGCCCTCCCCCATTCTTAAGACTGTCCCACCCAGATGATATGCCTGGGCCCTGAAGTTCATGCCAGGGAGTGATAGTCCACTCGAATGGTCTCATAAATAGTGGCATTCGAGTGCCGGGGAGTATTGGGAATATGTCCCACATTGAAGAGAGAGTAGAGGTTTCTTCTGTATATAGACCTAGAGGGTTACTCATCCTATTGCCAATTGGTTTTAGGATGGAACCCCTCTAGGCCCTTTTATGGTTATTGTCTCCTCTCTTCATATGGGCCTGCTGCTGCAAGTGTGCACGCGGCCCAAATCTTAACACTTGCATTGACAACCATGTACGAGTATAATTTTATGCTCGTTTCAGTTTCAAATATCGGCATATCATGCAGTGTCTCCGATTTTGATTCAGTGTTTAATATTGCTATTTTACGCAGCCAAAGCTTCAACAAATATAGTTGCAATTTAATCGTGCATCACTGTGTATCAAAGTAAATGATGTAATCATGAAAATTCAAAATTCAAGCTCTTCGTGATTATATTGTTTAACTCTCTTATTTTCAATAAGTTCGACACATTAGATTTTACTTAAGTATTATATATATCATATACGTACATATATATACACAACTCAGAAAATCTAATAAAATTTTTGTCTCCTTTCTGATAGTGGACGTAGCCGACACACCGTCAATAAATCACTTTAAATTTCTGTGTCGTTTGTTATTTATATTACTTATATACTTGCATCCGTTATAACAGTATCAAATAGTGATTGATCTACTTATATGGACAAAGGTATATGCACGCGATATATGTATATTTTTATAAGACTTTTCCCCTCCAATGTGAAACGTAAAAGCGGCTTTGATTCGCCACGATTCTTGACATAAACATAGTTTTTTTATGTCATGTGTATCTCAATTATTGATACTTATCTAATTAATGCCAAGGAATTCACAGAGTTGTTAACCAACTTGAAAATAGTCTAGGCAAGTGCTTGCGATTTCTTTCAAAACGAAGGAAAAAGCGTGCTCTTGCCCTTTTCGATCTAAATTATCTTGAAAGACAGCGATTTCTGACACTCAACTGTAAACTGAAAATTGTTTGAAGTCTCAAAGAAGAGAAACTAGTACAAGCTAACTACTCGTATGATCAGTTGATCCTTTATCTAAACTATAGGATGTGTTTTGTTCGGTTGAAATCATATAAATTGAAATTGAACTGAACTGAATTGAAAAAACTGAAGGTAATTATAATTATAATTAAAACTGAACTGAATTGAACTAAAAAAAACTGAACTGTAATAATACGAACGAACAAAACATATATACCCTATATCTGACGAGGGGAATTGCATGCAGGGGCAAGAAAAGACTAAAAACTTTTAAATTGCATTGTTGAAACATTATTGTAAAGTCACTCTTAAATAAGCAAGCATGTACACATATCATATAAAACCGGTATGAGATACTCTTCATCTCGATTCAAAAACTATTTTCACGTGCTTTTGACACAAAAATAACTCTTCATCTCCAAAAACCGGCGTTGTTGTATTGTTGTTTTTTAGAGTATAATTTCTTATTTTTTGCATAAATCCTTCTTTGACTTTTTATGAAGAATTTGTAGCATGATATTTTCTTTTGAAGCTAGGGAGAGATTTCTTTTCTTACCAAGTGTGATTATTTTTTTAATATTTTTGAGTTGATGATGAAAAAGACAACAAGAGTGATCCTTAGTCTATATAGTGTGAAAAAGGAAATTGTGGAACTTCTTCTCACAATGCATAGTCAAATTGCAATAGATCACATGGGTTTACCATATTATTTCCATTCAAAAGTCAAATTACATTAAATGAGCATGACATCATTGAAAATATTTAAGATAAACTTGGGTTGCTTTGAAAAAAAGGTAAATATTTGCAAATGACCCAAATTATAACCCCTCCGCCTCAAAATAAATGTCTCTTTCAACCATATAACACATAGGTAGAAAATATCATTTATTGAGTTTAGCTTTGTCCACAACAAAAATTATATTTTTTCCTACTTTAACCCTAAGAATTATATCATAGTGATGTTTCAATTAATAATATAATAAATGTTAGGGGTAGAATAGAAAATTTGTGTAAGATGATAGATAAAAATGACACAACTTTGGGACAATTTTTTTTTTTTAAACAAAAAAGACTTTTATCTCAGGATAGAGGGAGTATTAAATAAATATTTGGTGAAGCTTTATCTTGGAAATTATGGTATGTTTTTCGAGTTTTTTTTTTCTTACAGAAGCAACTAAGTTGAAAGGAACTATTTTAAAGTAAATTTTAATCATAGTTTAATATAAAATCTTAATTTGAATTGAAAATTAGAAAAAAAAAACATGACTCAACTACCAAAAGAGGAGAAAAAAACTTTAATTAATTATAATAAGAACACTAGCTAGCTTTCTAATCTACCATTCTTTTTTGGGAAAGGTGGCGGATTGAAAAAGAAGGGATGATTATTGTGATGAATAGAATATTGACTTTGTCTAAGGACACATCTGTAGTTGATTTCTTCTCTCTTGCGAAAATATACACGAATACTTTCTTTTGTATGGATTATTATAGTCATATTACGAAATGACATTTTCAATAACACATCGGATCGATCGGACTTCGTCCTTTGCAAACTGACAATTGTATACTTTTACAGTGTGAATGTAAAGTTCAAGGAGAAATTGGTCACATGTACGTAAAAAGAATTCTAGTAATTACAAAATGAAGTCAATTGAGTTGAAACTTTTAAACAAACCTTGCCTGATATAATTGCAAAACAAAACCACTAGCTATATATTTCCAGGAAAAAAACACTTCTAATCACAAAATTAGTACCCAACTTGCTCACAGGAGATACTAAGTTAAAACTCTGTTCATACCACAATTAACACGATTATCAAACACCAAATAAGTACAGTATATTCCTAAGTTTGTATTTATTCAAAGTCAGCATTGCTTTAACTGGAAGCCTCTGTATCCTGGAACCTTTCAAATGTATTAAGAGTATCTGACTATGTAATAAGATTTTCCATTTTGTGACCATCACGTATCATAACATCCACGTGTCATCCTCCCCACCCACCACTGACCTAACACATCCTTTCCTCTTTTCCCCTCTATTTATACTACCCTTGCCCCCTCATTTCCCAAACGTTCACTTTGCGTACAATCATAACGTAACCAAAAAATATCATCTACATTATTACTCTTTCAACAAACACTAAAAATTCTCAACACACATATCACTAACAGTACTTTACCTTGTACGACTAATGCAACAATGGCTCCTCTACTAGAAAGGAACAATGTTAAGAAGAGGGTGAAATTCGGCCAGCTCTTAAACGGATCATCCGAAGACGAACACGAAGATGTTAATACTAACAATTCAAGCAGTGGTAGCAGCCCTAGGGTGAGCTTCTACACAGACGAAAACCCGTCGTCGCCATACTACTCATCATCACCTTGGGGCCACGCAATCTCGCCCTACATAAACTCCCCCTGGATTAAGCTCTCCCCGCTCCCGGACCCGACACCCGATCACCAAAGGAGCAATGTGTACTACACCCGAGGCCGAAACTGCCTCATCGGATCGTTGCTTAGGGAGGAAGGACATGTCTACTCAATGGCCGTCAAGTCGGGGACGTTGTATACCGGTTCCGAAAGCAAGAATATTCGTGTTTGGAAGAAATTTCAAGATGCTGGTGGGTTCAAGTCCGGTAGCGGTCTTGTTAAGGCTATTGTTGTTTCTAAAGACAAACGCGTCTTCACCGGCCATCAGGTATGCATATACGTTGACTAGCTAGTAACCATATATGTCACCTTCAATTATTTCGTACAACAGAAATAGTATCATACTTGTTGCTTGTACATACTACTGTGTAATAAAATGTTTTGTTCCATCATATCCTGCAAAATTAACATGACGACATGGCGTACCCATGCAGTACTAATACAAGTAGCTAGTAGTAGTAACAGATTTGTTATGTCCACTAATGTGAGAATATTTAATTGTCGATTTAATATTTAAAATTACAAAATCGACTGATCGATACGTTAACGACACATCACTGATTCACTGATACGTAATGTAATTATTGGATTAATTTATACTTGTCGGTAAATGACAAACACTAACTAAACTATTTGTTTACTTAAATGTATAGGATGGCAAGATACGAATATGGAGCGAGAAAGGGAAACGTGTAGGCACACTACCAAAGCTAGGGGAACTTCTAAAGAATGCGATTAACCCGAGGAACTACATAGAAGTGAGGAGACATCACAAGGTGCCAAAAGTGAAGCATTTTGATGCAGTTTCATCCCTAACTTTAAACGAGGAAGCAGGGTTATTATACTCAGGCTCATGGGACAAGACGATCAAAGTGTGGAGAATATCGGACGGGAAATGTATAGAGTCAATCGAGGCTCACGACGATGCGATAAATTCAATCGTCGTGGGGTTCGGTGGGCTAGTGTTTTCGGGCTCAGCGGACGGGACGGTCAAGGTTTGGAGGAGGGAATTGGATGGGAAGAGCACGAAACATTTTTGTGTAACGACTTTGTTAAACCAGGAGAATGCGGTGACTTCATTAGCCGTGGCGGGGGAGAAGGGGGGAAGTAATGAGGTGTTGTATTGTGGCTCGTCGGATGGGTTGGTTAATTTTTGGGAGAGGGAGAAGGATGAAGTGGTGTATGGTGGTGTGCTAAGAGGGCATAAATTGGCCGTGCTATGCTTAGCCACAGCGGGTCGTTTGGTGATGAGTGGCTCCGCTGATAAAACTATTTGCGTGTGGAGAAGGGAAAGAGGGGGTGCTGGAGTCCATTCTTGCCTTGCTGTCCTCTCGGGACATAGTGGGCCCGTCAAGTGCTTGGCCGTTGAACAAGATCATGAAAATTATTACAATGACGATTATGATGATGATGAGAATGACGATGGTTATGATGATACTTATGACGAGGAGGATGATCAAGGGAAGGACTGGATTGTGTACAGTGGAAGCCTTGACAATTCGGTCCGAATATGGCGTGTGAGTGAGCACGCGCCCGATAAGGCCACGTGATATTTCTCACGCGCCGCCTAGGTAGATAGAGTAAGTGATGTGGTGTTTGTTTGTGGAGATATAGAAAGTGATTGGCGCCGACCGTTGTGTGTGAATGGCATGCGGGGAATTGTGGAGGACCTCTGAAAATTTGATGGTCCCCCGTTCATCTACTAGCTGCCTTTGGGCCTAAGGAAAATTGAAGCATAATGACCGTTGTGCCGGTTGTAAATAACAGCATTAATTTTGATAGGGATCTTCAAGTAAGTTGCAACTCCATCTTACGAATCTTCATCGTATGATGTTGAAGTTACTTTGTTCTGATGGCGCTCGTTTTTGGAGTATTAGTTCTTCCTAGCCGTCACCTTGCCTCAAATCGGAATTCGAAAAAAAAAACAGAAAAAAAGGAGTGAAGCTAGCCATGCAGATATCAAGACAACAGTCCAAGAAGTTCGTGATACTGTGTGAACTGTGAATCTTGTTCATAATGAGAGCTGAGAAATTTGTATATTTTGAGAGTTTTTTTTTTTTTACTTTTGCTTGATCTCTTTATTGATTAATCTTCATCAATTGTACTAATTAAAAATATATGTATACTTTTCGCTTTCGGTACACTACGTACAGGAATGAAAAAGCTTAATTTGTACAGCAAGTCATCAGCTATTGTGTTTGGAATGGTCTGCCTTTTCAGGTTTGTACGATGTGCAGCTGTTTAGGAAAAAGTTTGATCTAACTTTGACAAAGATTTGCAGGCAATTACAAGGTCAATCACCTTAATTAAATTCTAAGAATCCGGGGTCTAAATAAAATAAAGAATCGGAATATCAGGTGACTTAAAAAATCGTTCGACATGATGTTGAAATTGCTTCATCGCTCTGGCTTTAGTTTCTAATCACTCGTCGGGGAAAGGGATTTGAAAGGTCCTTAAGAATTGAGATGTCGATCTACCGTATGTAGCATAACGTTTTGCGGGAATTTGTGATCACCAAGAAGCTATTTAAGTTCTCTAGCATTCTCATATTCTTATCGTTTTCTTCATAATGATATGTATTGTTTTATCTAAGAAATTTCTTGTGTTGGCAATTAGTACTTCATTACTCATGGTCTCACGCGAAGCGAAACCCTCTACGCGCGCCCCGCCTATTGGGCATAGCTAGGGACAGAGCAATACCTTATGCCCTAAGGTGTATCTGAAATTGTCAAAATTAAGTTACTACTCGTATATGTTCTTCCTTTGAGTTTGTTTAATTATGTCCAGAGCAATTCATCAGATCGACTGTCGTTCAAAAGTCGCCTATGCATATTATTTTTTCCTTTTGGTACCACACGAGTGAAAAAGCTTAATTTGCACAGTACGTTAATTAGTGTATAAGACTTTGTCGGGTGGGTCATCGGATAAAGTTTTGTACGACTGTAAAGAATATGTTTGGCCGAAAGTCGGACCTATTTAGGATAGATACCGTTACTAATTAGAGAATTGGCAATAGGGTCTTCCTTGCATTGTGCATGTGCCTACCTCTCTTTGTTTGAGTCGGCTATATGTGCCTTGATGCTGCGACCAAGAAAGCGTAACATATGCGAAGCACTGAAGGAAAGACCAGGAAAGGGATGTTATCTTTAGATTTTAGAAGAGAGCTCCTACTTTTGAAGTTTGTTGCTGCTCCGTGTGATTGCTTAACCCTAGAAATACAATGTACCATATTCATTTGATATAGGTATAAAAATATGCAACTTTCTATAACGTAACGCATGGTTGATATTTTCAATTCTGTTAGAGGGAAAATGTAACTAATTTTTGAGTGGGGAATCAATGGTGAATTGATGTTGTACGTCGATGAGGAGTTGAGGACTGTATGTCACTTGATCAGTTGATTTAGTTCTTTCAAAGGTACTAAGTGGGTCATTCTGGAAGCAGTATCCCGATTTGGAAATCGGGGTAAGGCTGCGTACATCAGACTCCCTCAGTACCCTATCTTAGATGGGAGTAAGCTGGGATTGTTGTTGGTGTTGTTGTTGGTTGATTGGTTCTACTAGACTTCTAGTGTTAAGAGTGTTCTACTTTGTATACAAATATCTATGCGTTTTATCTTCAACGGAACGAAGATCTTTTCTCACATATTACCTGATCCAACTTTACTACTCCGTACGTAATAGCTAAGATTTCATCGACACGATTTATGTTTGGTTTTTCTTGACTGCCTTTTTCTTTCATTGCTTATGTCGGTCGTTTGTGCCATGTTTGTCAAGCAAGCAAAGTCCATATATTCATGCAACAGTAAAACAATGAAGAAAGCTCCGCTGGTCCTCAAACTAGGGAATCCTATTAATCTAATGCCCATATTAGGGCTAAAAGGTGAACACATGCTTTTCCTCCTTGGATTAAAATTCAGTTCAATTACGTTTTCTCATGCATATTAATTTAAATTGGTGATTTCAACTTTTCAAGATCGAATCAACAGGAGAGTCATTGTGGAACAAAGAATGATCTCTCTATTCCAATGAACGCAACTAAGTAAGATAAATCTACAATTCGTCAAAAAAGGTCGAATAGTTATCACTTTCCAAATTTGTAATAGTTGCTATTTTTTAGTAAGATAAATCTACAAAAACGTCACGTTTGAAGAGAAAATTTGATATGCCCTCATTTTATATATAAAATTTCTCGTTTCTTATTTATATAAAGTAAGAGGTGTATAGTTACTTAAAATTTAGTGTAAAATTAAACAGCGTGTCATAGACTTATTGAATTAAAGTTAATGTCCCATTTTCAATCATTAATGACCTTATCTTATATGATCGCATATATAAAACGGGTCAATATAATTTTTTGTGTTTTTTATTAAGCTAAATAAAAGTGATTTCTATGTATATCTTACACGTTTATGTCCATTGCATCACCCGGAAGCGTGTTCCTATAGCTAGCACTATTTTTGCCAAGATGAGAGGTTTCCATAACAGGAACTTGAAACTGTCTAGCCCAATGGAACATTTGGGCTGTTGACACGATAATACGTACGGACTAGGATTATGACGGTAGGCTGTACATGGGCCGGCAGGGACCATTAGATAAGGCGCAGCTGTTTGAACCACAACAGAAATCTGATTACGAAATCGCTGATGATGTCCTTACAACATCATACAAAGACAAAATTAACACATGATTTAGCAAGCTAAGCTGATTATGTTGACTTTTAAGCATAACACATCTGCACAAGGGTCTTTAGCTAGGCATCTGCTGAACCTTGAAAGTCAACGTTCCGTGAGAAGTAAGTACTATCCCGTGTAAAAGAAACAAAGACAATGTAACACATGTTTGCGTACAAATGGCCTCGTAATGAAATAATGATTGGCTTGGTGGTTAGTTTTCATTAGATCACTATGTCGATTAGATTTTATCGATGGATTCTATGCCCATTGATGTTATTATACTATTCATCTATAGCACATTTTGATTTGCAACAAGAATGAAAACAAAAAAGAAAAATCATAAACTTATCAGATTTGATAGATATATTTTGATGTTATAATGTTCCATTTTGATATTCATATACTTTATTTTGTTATTGATATTTTCATTCACCCATTTTGATATGTATAATACTTCTTTCGTCCCAAACATATTACTATGTGTAGTTGATTTTTTTTCAAAAAAAGTAAGAAAGATTATGAGTCATACAAATGGTTCCTAAAACGACATTGTGAAGAATTTAATGGGACACCCAATTTAGAAAGTGAGAAAAAAATTTGGGACAAAATGAATTCTAAATTTGATTTAAAAAAAAAAAAAAATCGATGATTCATGATAATTAATAAAACCAAGTGTTGGTGATTTCAACCTTAGTTTTAATCTCTGAAGATTGGAGTTTGAACCTCATTAGGAGCATTTGATAATGGTTATGTCCGAGACCGATAACCATGGCTAGTCCCCCTTATTTCTTGTCTAAAACAATGTAGAAAATGAAAAACTATTGGAAAATGTCAAATCCAAAATAATATGGTCATGTTCATAGTCAGATCATGAAAAGCAGGAATATAATTACCAACTTTTGGGCAGACTACTTCGTTTACTCCTCATTTCCACAACTAACTTGTCAAAGTTCAAAGCAGCTGACGCATTCTAGTTGCCTTCTATTTGCCCACATCAACCTTTACCTCAGGCTTATGCAGTTATGTCAACTTCACATAGCTCATGAGTCATGAACCAACTTCTCCAGGTAAATGATTATTCATAAATCATGGAGTCTATTGTCGCGGTAAGTTAGCTGCAGTTAATTGAAGTGTACCATAACAATAATATATGATAGATCTGAATTTATAACTCGATTTCCATTCATTAAACAAGTTCCGAAATGCAATTCATATAAGTCCATACTCCTACATTATCTAAGCTAGTAGGATTTCGTATCTTCTGTTTGCCATTTGCCAAGGATCAAACTTATGTAAATCAAGACATTCATTTAACTACGTATTGTAAACAATATGGGTTCGGTTAATCGGTTGGAATAGTAAACAGTTTCATACCGCTCCACAGTCATGTGTGAGACCTAGATCAAGTCCGAATATAATAGTCTCGATAAACCGGACGGGCAAACTACCTATTGTAAACGTTATATAGTACTGAGAATCATTGAGCTAATGAGCTAATGACTCATGAAGTCATGAGTCATGAGAAATAATGCAAATTCACTTCTTGAATGAGAATCAGTGTGAAACTGTGAACCAAACTTGGACTTACATGTTCAACTGTTCAGGAGTCATAACAGAGTAGCACACACGTGCTAATCACGTGTCTTCAAAAACCAACACAAAACCACATCCATTTGACCAAACTACCCTCTGTCACCTTCAAATGAAAACACACCAATCTGGCAATCTCTAAGGTCAAAAGAAGGAAAAAGGACTTGATCATTGGGACCCAGAATCTATCTAACGAAACAACACAGTAACATACAAATACTGATAGAAAATAAACCTTTCTACTCCATTCTCTCTCCTATCCTCTCAACTTCCCAGCAACTTCACTCATCATCATCATTCATCACCGCGTTACTCCCATACTCACGTACTTACCTACACTTCATACATAGTCACTGTTTAGTCTCTTACACACACTTTAGCTCACTAGTCAATAGTCTTCGTCAACTTGATAGCTTATTATGATATTATCTCTTCATTCATTTTTGCCACCAAAACTACAAAAAGATCCAATCTTTTCCATTTTTTTTCACAAATCCTTTCTGGGTATTGCTCCATTTTGCATTTCCTTGATACCCTTTTCGTTTTAGCTCAAATGAATGATGGAAATGTGAAAAAGTTTCAATCTTTTCCCTTTTTTTAATCTTTCTGTTTCTGGGTATTGCGCCATTTTGCATTTCCTTGATACCCTTTTCGTTTTAGCTCAAATGAATGATGAAAATGCGAAAAAGTTTCAATCTTTTTGATGAAATAACTCTCATTTTTCAAAAGGGGTGTTTTTGTGTTTGTTTTTTCTTTTTCTTTTTGGTTTTATGCTATGAATAGTATGGTGAAGAAGATCATGCAAGTAACAAGGTCAATGTCAGGTGGTAAGGATGATTTATTAGAATCAAATAATAATAATAGTTTTTATGATTTTAATTCTGATGTTTCTATTGCCATTGAGTATACCGGTTCACCGGTTCATCACAGTCTCCCTAAGGCGGTTCCGGTTGATGTGGACCGGATACCAACCGCCAAGGTGGCTCCCACACCTGTTTTGTTGAATGTTGATAATATGTCTTTGCCTGTTGTTGAACCAATTGTTAGGAACAAAGTTAGAGCTAATGATGATAGTAATTATGTTGTTAAGGTAGCTTCTAGGCTTGATCATAGGCATAGAAATAATGATAATGATGATGATGATGATGATGGTGGTGGTGGTGGTAGTTTAGATGTGGGTTTTGGTGGAAATGAGGATATGATGAAGTGTGAAATGGGGAAAATTAGTGAGGTGTGTTTTGGTGGGAGTTTAGATGATGAGGAGGAGGGTATGGGTAAGTGTTGTGATAATGTGATTGAGAGTTCGGGTACTCTCGGGTTTTCAGATAGTAGGGATCATTCTCATGAGTTGTCTGAAAGCTCGGATATGGTTGATGCCCCTTTAGATTGTAAGGAGATTGAGGCTTTCGAGAATTTTATGAATCCGAATAATTGGAATTCTACTGAGCTTAACTCTACCCCTGTGGGGTTTTCAGCTGAGGTTTCGTGTGATGATGATGAGGAGGAGGAAGAGGAGGAGGAGGGTGAAGCGCTTGAGTGTAGGAGGACGAGGAAGAAGCAAGCAGTTACTTTCTGTGATGAGGAATTGGGTGAGGAGTTAGATGGTGAAGACTCGGTGAATGATGAGGAGAGTGTTGCTTCTGAGAGGGAGAGACCAGTGGCGGAAAAACCGCCAAAGAGGGGAGCTTGCTATCATTGCCACAAGGGTAACCGATTAACTGAGAAGGAAGCATGTATTGTTTGCGACGCCAAGTATTGTAGGAATTGCATTCTTAGGGTGATGGGATCAATGCCTGAAGGAAGAAAGTGTCTGAGCTGCATTAGTTTCCCTGTTGATGAGTCAAAACGACGCATCCTTGGAAAATCTCCACGGTTGCTTAAGGGTCTGTTCAGTGCATCAGAAGTGAAGCAAATAATGAATTCCGAGGTTTCTTGTCCTGCTAATCAGCTGTCTCCAGAGTATATTGTTGTGAATGATGTGCCTTTATGTTTGGACGAGTTGATGCTATTGAGGAGTTGCCCTAACCCACCAAAGAATCTAAGACCAGGAAGATATTGGTATGACAGAGTGGCGGGTTTTTGGGGGAAGGTATATTTCTTTTCCTTCCTCCAAAAAAGTTCAGTCCTCAACCATTTGTCAAAGTGTTAATCTAGCTTTCGTATTGATACTATGATTTTAATGGAACAGGTAGGGCATAAACCTTGTCAGATCATTACTCCACAGCTTAGTGTTGGAGGGGACCGAATTAGGCAAGACGTGAGCAGTGGAAACACAGATATACTGATCAATAATCGAGAGATAACTAAAGCAGAGCTTTGGATGCTGCAGGTAGCTTTTGTGTTTGATGATGGGAGCTAGAGATTTCTTTTTGAAGGTTTAGTATCTAAATGCTTACTTTGATTCTTTTGTTTTTTCAGTCAGCTGGTGTTGAATGTACTGGGAATCTCTCTTTCTGGGTACAAGCTGATGGAACGTATACGGAAGAGGGAATGAATCATGTCAAGGGAAAGATATGGGGGAGGGTAAGACTTGCACATACTTATGAAGCTATGTATTTATATCTTGATGTCTCATAATATTGCATGAAGACTCAATGACCACATCTCTTGCAGAAGAGAACTAAGCTTGTATGTTCTCTGTTATCACTGCCGACGCCTGAATCCCCAAATACCGGAGGGAAACTAAACCGATATGTTGATGGAGCACATCCAGGATGTCTTGAACATAAGACATTGTGTAAAATTCTCTTAGTCGGAAATGATCATTCCGGGACGAGTACCATCTATAAGCAGGTTAGGAATGTACATTGCAACATTGTTATTGACTCATATCATCATCCGGTAGTACTAATATCCAATGCGTTTGCAACATGATAGTGCCTGGAGTTCTTTCTGTTTCATACTTTGAGATGTTTAGTGTGAGCACGAGCAAAATGCTTGTTGATAAACTGATTCCCACTCCCTCGTCTTGATATTGAGCCCTGTTTTTTTTTTTGCCCCTGAAGAGGATTTTTCTTCGACTTTATTGCTTGAAGTGCTGGTAAAATTATATGGTTTTCTTTTCCTTAGGCAAGGGTTCTGTATGACTTGCCTTTCTCAGAGGATGAGCGTCAAAATATCAAGTCTATGATCCAGAGCAAGTTGTATGGGTATCTTGGTAGACTACTTGAGGGACGTGAACAGTTTGAAGAGGAAAGTTTATTAGAATTACAGAGAAAGCAGTCCAATGAGCCTAGTTCTTCAGGTAACATGGCATACGGTTATTTATAAAAAGCTTCCTATTTTTTTGTTGTTTCTCGTGATATTTAATTATGATGGCATGCCTGCTGATTTGCTGAATGAGCAAGTACTGCACATAACCCTATCTGTAAAGTTTCTGATATTTGACTGTTTTGAATGCCTGATGGCATATAGTCGAGAAGGAAATAGGAATTACGTAATCTGCATTCAGCTCTTAACCCTGATTGGGTAGCTCAGTTATTAAGATCTCTGAGATCTAGTCCAGAGGTCCCAAGTTTGAGTCTCCTTAGGGCCACGGAGGTTTTTCCCGGTCTTTAACTTCAGGACCCATGGGATTAGTCAGGCAAAGCCTGGATACCCATCTTATCTTTAAAAAAAAATTATATTCTGCGTTCAGCTCTTCTGTCAGACTACCACTTTTGTAGTAAATGGTAGAGTTGAAGCAGGTTCTCTTTCTGATACTCTTGTTTATAAATTCCTGCAGCTGTGTCCAGTGAAGTTCAAAGTAAGACGGTGTACAGTATAGGCACGAGGTTGAAGGACTTTTCAGACTGGCTTATCCAAGTCATGGTATCTGGTAATTTGGAAATTATATTTCCAGCTGCTACCCGGGAGTATGCACCATATGTTGAGGAGTTATGGAAAGATGCAGCTATTATGGCCACGTACGACAGAAAAGATGAACTGGAGCTGCCCAGAGTAGCCAGTTATTTTTTGGATAGGGTAAGACATTTTGTTTGTAGCTTCTTGGTTCATCACTTTCAATGGATTCCATTGTTTTCTCTATTGAAGCATCAAAATGTTCTCAAACGTTGAGTTCTTGGGTAATTTCTGTTCGAACTGAAACTGGTCAATAAAACAAAGTCTATACAGAACTTGTGGACATGGAATGTTTTGCGTCTATGTTTATAATCAGTTGTCTCTGAAATATGTTAAATTTGGAACTTTTACTAGCTTCAGATTCAGGTCAATACAGTACATTTATCATCCAATATCCTTTCTATGCCTCTTCTGGTCTTCCCTTGTCAGTGATAAAGCTGCTTACTAGTACATTGTCTCAATCCTCTCCCAGGTTTCTCTTATATTTTGTTGTCTTAAAGCTAGTTTGGCAAGTAAGTAATCTACTGCAGCCAACAACTATAACCCAGAGTATGCTGCCTCAGGCGGGGTTTTTGGGGTCCACATTATTCAGCTTTGCACCTGATAGTGCAAGGAAAAGAGAGCCTGCTTCTTCTGAAAGACTTCCCAAAAGACAGGATTTAGGTTTAGCAAATAGATAATCAGCTTTATGTATTTCTTTGCAGGCAGTTGAGATTGCAAAAGCGAATTATGAACCCTCAGAAACTGACATATTGTACGCCGAAGGGATCACATCTTCCATTGGCCTTGCATCTATGGATTTTTCATTTTCACAGACAGCACATGATGGGTATCAGGACCCTGCTGAGCAACCAACTGATCCTGTAACCCGGTTAGTCTTCTGGTGTCTGACTGTCTGCATACTTTATTCAATGTACTATGGATTATCTGGAACTTGCTTTACTCTGTAGGTCTTGATTGTGTTTTGAAGTCCTGTGGCATTGTTATGAGCAGTTCTGAAGTGAGCAAAGTTGATGACTTTACTGTGCTTTGCCACTTAGTTGACTTCGGTAGTTTGATTAAAGGCTGTGTTCTGTATCATGCTGAGGTTTTGTTTTTCATTTACAAAAGGGGTTAAATCGGATTTTGGGTCCTTTATGCAACTAAATTCGTAGGTTATCAAAACCAAATAAATCGTTTCCATTTTGAGTTTTAATAGTATAATCCAAAAGAAATGTATTCAAATCTTTCCTTCAGAATTCCTCTCTCTGGTACTGTCGGCCTCCACCCCCCCCCCCCCCCCCCCCCCCCCCC